>BMAO01034410.1:0-77733 GCA_019973975.1 Trichonephila clavata | reverse complement strand
AAATTATTTTTGACATATGTCTAAACATGATAATGCTTGAAATTATATGCTTGACAGTTTGCTGGGAATATGGTGAAAAGCAACAATTTTGCAAACGAAATTGGTGAGCCACAAATTGTTTAACAAATTTTCGTTATGCTCAATATTGTCAGAATCAAGGAGAGATAAGGATTGCTTTCGCACAAAATTGTGCAGGAAATAGAGGCAAAATTGACCACAAGTCAGCGAGACAAAGCTTTGATATCGATACTGGTTCCATTTGCAATAATTGGAATTATTTTTTATGAAGTGTAAAATATTGTTATTGTTAGGATTGAGCCGTAACTACAAGAATAATAACATGTATTGTTTCTAAAAGCTATAGCAACCCAATGACTGCCAGGTTTTCGCTTAGAATCTAAGTTCACAATAAAACATGAATAGCTACCTAGTGTTTGAGGCAATTCATCTGAAGCGTAAACACCTCCGAATTTG
This sequence comes from Trichonephila clavata, assembly GCA_019973975.1. NCBI lineage: Eukaryota > Metazoa > Arthropoda > Arachnida > Araneae > Nephilidae > Trichonephila > Trichonephila clavata. The sequence continues at coordinate 77,259 of BMAO01034410.1, read as the reverse complement.
GAGCGAAGAAGGAGATCGCTGCATGCAAGCCTGCAGAGAGATATACTGTCCATCTTAATAATCTGTGAAAATACTGCGATTTTTGTCGATCTCTATAACATTTCGATACTCTGAAAACACTATTAAATTAACTGTTTCCGGTAGCGCTTTACTAAATTTTAAATCTATTGATAAATTGCCATTGCGGGAAATACTCTCGTGCATTCCGTCAGCGCTGAGATCAGGTGTTAAATCTAGAGCGAACAAAGTATACCCATCCTTATATTCACTGAAACTGATATTAATGTCCTGATCCTTATGGTACCGACCTAAATCAGTGAATAGACTCATATAACATTTGCTGTAACAGTTAGAACCATCAAATTTCGGTTGAAAGGGTTTTGATGGAATCATTCGATTCCGTCTAATACACAAAGGTATGTTAAGTCATAATGCTTAAAATTGAATGGATTCTTTGGGAAATCACCATTGAATGCATTATTAGAAACCATACCCATTATAAGTCGTGTCGGTAACTGTCCAATGAATGCATTTGGAATAGTTATGGATTGCATTCCTGAAGAAAGGGCGAAGGACTTCACTTCTGTCCGACGAATTGGCATTTTAATCGCCCCGTTCCCTAGTGCTGTTTCATGACCGATCATGATCGATGGTGCTACTTTCACTTTCCTAACAAATAACGACGCATGTTGTATAACCATTTTAAAATCGTGCGTAGCTGACATCATTGTGAAAGAATCTTTATTTCTTTCTAATTTAATGCGTAGATTCACTGAATTGATAAGAAATTTGCTCTGATTACCTAGGTCGAAATGTAATGGACCTATCAAGTCCATTAGTTTGCTATCTTTACAGATGTTATACCTGGTTTGATAACCAGAATTTACATTATCAGCCACATTAGTGAGTTCTACCAAATCATGCTTGGAAGCAGTGTCTTTGTAGAAAAGCCCTGCTGTGAGCATCGATTCCTGGACAGTTCGCGGTGAAAGCAAAGCATCGAAAATGCATCTGTAAGCATAGTTTGCTTGTGAAGGAACTTGTTTATCATTTAGTGTCACTGAACATTCAGAAAATAAGGTGTTGAGTAGGTAGTTGATAGGTGCGACTTGGTCTGGTGTGCTAATTGCTGCTCCACTTTTCTTTTTTATTTTCACTTGGACTTGCAACAATGTATGACTCAAATCGATGTAATTATCCCCAGTGCCACTTACGTAAAATTCTATAGGTGTCTTATCACTCAGAGATGATACAGGAAAAATTTCAGTGTATGAACTTTCTTCAGTCGAGAGCTGAATAGGATTGACTTTGAAAAGGTCGTAAGAATTGGAAACACAAGCACACGCTCGCGAATCCATATTTAGGAGAATATGTCTTCTTTTAATTTCTTGCGGCTTCGCTTGACGCGTTGCGAATGATTTTTATTATAGGATCTCTTTCTTTTTATACCCGAGCCACTCTGGATTTTATGAAGAAAGTCATCCTTAATCTGTTTGGATGTTTCACGAAATCGCGATCTCGCAGAGTCTTTCAAAGACGAACCTGAAGCAACATCTGACATTACCTTTGAGCCTGCGCTTAAGATATGTTTTCCGAGATATTTTCCTGCTTTCATTGCTATGGGAGTTATAAATCGGAATAAATTTGAGAACATTCCATACCCTCTTTGGTGGCTAACTCCATGAAAATACGGCCCACCTCCTGACTGTACCTGTGACAAGTAATAATTCTCGCAAGCTTTTTGATCCAAATGCATTCTCTCTCACAGTCAGAATCGAAATGATTCTGCACAGCAATAGTTAAAGTTTTATACTGTTCTACGACGGAAAGAAAGAACTAAGAGTGATTTTCCGCTTGTAAAAATAATACCATCACCAGAGCTACTTTTCAATTCGATTTCTATACAATCAATATAATTTTTGCGTAGGGGAAAATACAAAGGTCTTTGATAATTTATAACGATTTGATCTTCTTTGGTTGACATAACAGGAATTATACGAAGGAGTGGGGCAATAGTGTCCCCCACAAAATGCGATTCTATTATATCACTATAGACATAGATTTCAGTGATTCCTCCATCTAATTCCAGTTGATAGTCTGATATATGAGTGCCGCCATAAAATGTTGAATTTTTGAAACCTAGAAGGTCTTTCAAGCCGTCTTGAAAAGTAACACTAGATGTATCGGGTATATGCATTTTCACTTTATTATTAGCTAAATGGTTAAAAGCCAGATGCTTAAAAGAACGAAACAGTTGCTCTGTGAGGTTTTATAAAATCCCACTTCTAGTTCTAAATTCTCTGTTTTTTTCTCTTTTACTGGAACCGTTGGTTTATCAGTAATGCTAACTCGAAAATGTTCATTCACAGTGGAGGTCTTTCCACTTTTTGCAATACATGTAGAGTTTTATCAGTTAAAATAACATCTTTCGTCATGCTCAACATCCTCATAAGCAAAGGAGCATATAATAACCGGAATTCGAGCTCAACATTTTTTTGAACAGTTATTTGAACCTTATTCTCTGTAAAGTCGAAAATAAAATCTGCCGCTCCTCCAATCCCAGTCTGCATAAGATTAAAATTTGTATGCTGGAATATTTCATGATGCATATTGTCGAGATCGGTATACTTATGATTAAACCTGGTGGCTCGAATTATATAATGCCTCTTAAGATTTCTAGCAATAATTTTTAGAAGATTGTCTTTGTTTGTCTTTGAGGGTTTTCTAAACACAAAACTCTCTGAATGTTTTATAATTCTATCCTCTCTCGGTAAGTGTAACATTGTTAACAATCGCGGTGCATCAACAGCTGTCAAATGTAGTTCATAATTCGGGGCGATATACACGATTATATTCTTTTGATCCCAATGCAAAAGAGACAAAATGCCCACATTTTTCTTCAATACTTTGGTTAATTGTATCGATTATCTCCTTGTCTGAAGTTCCCTCTTCAATTTTCACTCTGATTTCATGTTCAACATAATCCTTTTCCACAATTTTAGTTTCTTCATATGTTATCGAATATTTATTATTGTGATTTCCGATATTAAACCATGTTCGGGGAACGAAAATTTCTGACAAGCCAAACTTCCCACGCACCTGACAATATAATTGGACGAGATAGTTTCGTTCTGAATGCTGCCTGCGTATTTTTGGGGAAAAAACTGAGGCTAGAGTTACTAGGAAGCGTCACGTAAAAGTCATTTACTTCATCCATGCTGCTTTGACCCACGAGTTGAACCGATTATCGAAGCCTTTCCATTTCACATAATATTCCTTCTTCCTGCCACTGCCTTTTGTTTTGAGCACTTTTTCTACATGCCAATAATCATCTGAGCGCTTCGAAATTTTCTGAAGTTCCTCTGCGTAAAATCGTCCTTTTATAGCTTCTGCTTTCATATCCTGAAGCTTATATGTGGTTGGATAAGAATGATAAACCTTTGCCACGGTAAACACTTCATCGCTCCAATCTGGTAAATATCCACGTCGAAAAGGTTTGTTCGCCTTTCGATATTCTCACTAAATCATATTCCTTTAAAGTTATCTGGGGGTTCCTTATTGTATAATAACCATATAGTTTTTTAAAAATTTGCGGTTCTAACTCGCGAGTTACTTTCGATGGTGCCATGCCTATGCTACGATGTTTGCTATTATTATACGATTTCACCAATGACTGCAAAACATCATCATACTTATACGATTTTCTATACGTGAAAACCCTGAACATTTTTTGCTTCAGAGTTCTATTAAATCGCTCCACAATAGTTGATTTGGCGTCTCCTTCAGCAGAATAGTGATTAATGTTATATTTCTTAAATAGAGATTGAAGCTGAGTATTGTAAAATTCATTACCTTTATCGCTTTGAATGTTTTTTGGCTTCACTTGCTGTAACAAGCTTTCAAATGCTTTTGTAACACTAACAGCTTTCTTATTTTTTAAAGGAATAAAGTAGGCAAACTTAGAAAACACATCAATAATGGTTAGTAAAAACCTAAATCCATTATTATGCTCCGCTAAATGTTGTAAATCAACTAGATCACATTGCCACAAATCATTTATACCATACGAAAGTGTCGCTCTTCGAGAAAATTTATAACGAACGGGACGGTGAAGAGTGTATGTGTCTTGAGACGATAACCAAGCTTTTGTTGGCTGATATGGAACTTTGGTAAGCGTTGATAGTTTCTTTATTCCACCAAACGACGCAGGGTTTACGAAATCATAATATGCCGTTTCTAAAACTCTTTCCATTTCTTTTTTGAGAAGTTCTGCTTTCTTTTTTTCCTTTTCGGAGTGTTAACTCTTTCTAACGTTTCAAAAGTATATTCTTTTTGGACCTCGTCTAAAATCGTGTCGTCTCCAAGCATTTCCACTAATTTCTGGTTGCCGATCCAACGAGTCGGGATTTTAATTTCTTTAATGGCTCTCCAAAAAACTGAAAACCCATTGGGTTCATGACCTTTCTTGACGTTCCTCATCAAATACGAAAATAGATCAATGACGTTCGTGTTTTTGATAATTTCACTATCTTTCGTCAATTCACCATATTTATTCCAATCATAGCTGCGCGTGTTCAGTTTCTCTACGATAGGTGGAATAAATTTTTGAAAGTTTGCAGGAACAGACAGTATGATGTCACGTAATATAGGATCTTCTATTGTATTTCTTTTAGATTCTTCTTGAACTTGTTCTTTTGAATCTTCAATTGTGACACGTAATGGTGGTTTTGGCTCGTTTATCGCAGGCTGATATTTTAAGAGCAATTGGCTTATAATAGCTTTGCTTTTGCATCGTCTGAATATTTTGATTCATGAAGGAGGTTTACTATTTGACTTTCAATATCATTCACTCCCATCTCTGGCGCTTTGGTGAAGAAAGACGTCATTTGACTTTCCGGGACGAGAGCCATTCTGCGAGACATTGTCACTAAATTCGACTTCCTATTGCTTTTCCGGCAAAGCCTGCTAAAGCAGATAGAACCGCAGGAAGAATAATAGGGAGGAAGCCTCCTGTTTGGTTAATGAATTCTTTCCTTTTTTTTCTAGCGATAGTTTTTTATTCGCGACTTTTCTTATTACCTTTTTATATTTACGCAATTTCTTAACATTCACTCTTAAATTTCCATCTAAGACGTTTAAACATATTTCACATAAACAAAGTAACTGGCTTTTGTCGGCAGTGCGTATAATTGCTCTTTTTTGTGCTGGAGATGCGCTAAGCAGTATTTTCAATAAATGGCAATGCCTTTTTATATTCTTCATTTTATTGGGACATAAATCCAATAGAATCCATTGCTATCGGGGAATACACTCTCTCTCAGCCTAAATTTTTCGTCCGTCCTCGGATGCAAGTCCACCAACAAATAATTAAAATTACCTTGCGTGCTCTTTTTGTAAGCATCCATAAACGCTGATGCTTTATTTCCGTACAATTGTCTTGCGAAACACTGAATTTGTCCTACATCGCGGTTGTTTTTAAACAATATTATGTACTGTGCATTCAGACTTATGTCTCGCATTACTTTAGTTCGAGGAAATAAGTTTTGCAATATCAGGATCACGCTGATTCTAGAATGATGTGATGTAACAGTGAATAATTCAGCAATTTTTCCATTTAAATCAGACATCCAATCATCAATAATAACTAAACTTTCATTTTCGAAGTTTTCAGGTATCCCCTGAACAAAACTAATTCCTTTTTCTTCAAAAAACCAATCCTGAAATGCTTTATAGCACCATATAATGTTTTTGAATTCATAATCATAAGCCTTTTGTGCAATCATTTGACGTATTAGAGACGTTTTTCCGGATTGCGTTGCCCCCACGCATAATAAACATGAAGGATGTTTCAGTTTTGACATTGTTGGCAAACGTTATGAAATTCCTTCTCGGACAATTGCACTCCTACGAAACTCGGTGTAAGATGTGTTTTATTAAGAGTGAAAAAAATGCGTAAATCATACACAGTTTTTCCATGTTTTGTACACTCACGATAAAACACTTTTCTCCCTATATGTACTGAACGGAAACATGTAGTATTGCTAATGTCAATTTCATTTTCAATCTCTTCAAAATTATTTGATATTATAATGATTAATTCAACAGTTACTAGTGTTATTAAAACAATCACGACCCAATTTTTGTTGTCCATTTCATCTACAGGCTTAAATCTGAATGACGAATTTTAACCGTAATCTTCCTTATATTCTTTTTCACTTTTAAAATTCCTTCAATGAACGCTAAACACTTTTTGCTTTTCCCCCTAACATAGTAATTTACTTTAGAGTGTTGTGAAGTTTTTCCTCTCCGTTTTTCAGCTTGAACTCTTAACCCCATTTTGAACACGAGCTTTCGGAAATGATTTCCATTCATCCTTCGCACTTGACCTTTTTTTTATCTGTTCCTGGCGTTAGATTAACAGCTTTCAGAAATTATTCCTTTTACCTTCACTTTTCTTAAAATTAGATTCGAACATTCGTGAGAAAAAAACTGTTGACACATGTTCGTTTTCTTGCATCGAACCAACTGAGTAAGTATTTATTTCGAAAGGTTTTATTTTTCTCATGCATTTAAACTGCTGACGAGAAACAAAACAATACATAACCTTCATCGCTTTTGTATTCTCACTTTTATCTAGCGGCCATCAATACCAACTACTCTTATAACGCCTCTTGATAAAAATTCGAGGAATCAAGAATGCTCCAATAGTAAACGTACACGTTTTCTGCCTACTATTTGTGTGCTTTGCTACAAAACTTTCATTATCTTTCGTAGTTTAAATTCAAAATTAACGAATTCTTTTGCATGCTCAGTATTTAAATAATAGTAAACAAATTCATAAAATTTTGTTGGAAAAAAACTATATTTTTATTAAATTTTACCATTGTTGTATGATTTGTTATGGTTGAACGCAACTTCTAGCAAGTGTATAATACTTGACGCCATAATATTACATTCTCAAAATTTTCTTTGAAAGTTCCACACTACCTGTATTAGTATCAATTAGAATAGGGTATTATTTTTCCAAAGTAAATAACTATGAGTAAATAGCAAAATTGCACTTGTCGCTTTTGATATTTCTCATAATCTTTTCTTGGAGGTTGAATTTCACCATTAGACACCCATGAATAGAGCCACCCACTATCAGTAATAATTTCTGTTGAATTTTCGAATATGTGGATTAGACAAAGAATTTACCTCTTCAGAATATTCCATTCTTTAGAATTTCAGAAAAACATTCGAAGAATTGTGAAAATAATGAACTGACTTAATCAAGATTTCTTGAATTTTCTTATGAATTGTCTATCATTACCCGAAAAGATCGTTATAATGATACGTCTTAAAACGAGGCCCTCTGTCCTCCCAATCCATAGAAATTAACCTTTGAAGATCATCAACGTTTTCCAGCCAAATGCTTTGTCTTAAGGAATTGAATGGTAATGTTTGAATATATACGAGGCGACAATAATCCAATTGTCAGATTGAAAGCAATCACAAGATTTTTGTTAAAAAATTCATTCTAATGATGTTTACTCACCATTCTTTCTATAATAAAATCTCATTTACTGTACTCACTTCATATTATTCACCAATTGATATTAAAAGAGCGGAATTAAAATGAAACATATGTAACAACCTGCTGGATTGGTTGCAATGGACATAAAGTATATTTTTTGAAATTATGGCAAAATGGGAGGCAATGGAATATAGAACTGAATCCAATTTGAATGTCTTTCGAATTCGAAAAAAACATGTAGGGTAAATTGTGTATATAAAACAATGTTTCTCAACGTGGGGTCTACATCCCACAAGGGGGCAATTTAAAAGACTCATTTACAGCATAAAAGATCTAATTATTAGCAATATAGCCAATTATAAAAAATATTTTTCACTACTTGTTTGTGTAATATGAGACAAATTGTAATAAAAGTATTAAATATGTGTGTCCGCCATTACGATGAAATATTCTTTCCAAACACATTAGTGCTATCTGTTTTGAATGGTAATAAATGATTAATTAGTCTCCGCAATGTTTTGTTCGTTCATTATCAATCGTTAATTCAAAATAAACAATTGTTATAAAAAATTTAAAATACATACATGTTTTTTATACATGTTTTATAAACATGTTAAAATACGTGTTTTTTTAAAAAGATACATACATTGAAAAAATATTAGTGACGTAAAAATGGTAAGTAAATTTATTTATTAATTTCCTTTTTAGAACCATTATTTTCCAGAAACATTTGTCATATGAAAAAGTATGTTTTTTTATTTGGTACTTCACAGTTTATGTTAAGCTCTTAATTTTTTTTAAACCCATACTGAAATGATTGGTGCAAGTAAGATGAAAGTTCTTTAGTATTCGGAGGAATATTTAAAATTTGGTTTCATACCCGCTGTTTGGGATGAAATGTTACTTCTTCTTATGCCAGTTATGTTTGACCAACGAATTAATATAATGGTGTCATCTTAAACCGCAGATTTGAATTACCTTCAAACTTTACTGTTCATAACGCAATTCTATTTCCTGTTCATAACGCTACTGCCAATCTTATTCTTGGATTAGTTATCATATTTCACTACTCATCGCTAAGTGAGTGAATGAGTGAATATTAACGTCCCACTGTTCAGCTACACGAGGGCTTTTGGAGACGGTCCGCGTAATTTTGAACCATGTTCAAGTGACGCGGACGACACCTGAGATGGCACCCCCCTCTCCTAACTACCACCCTACTCATCGCTAAGTCATAGTGGAAAAAATCATCGATAGAAAAAGTCATACTACCATGAACAATTTAATCAAACCATCAATACCAGTATTTTTTTAAAATGGTCCTGGAAAAATATGACAAAGAAGGCAAAGCTATGCCTCTAAGTAACCGCAGTGTCAACAGGAGAATAGACAAAATGAGCGAGGATATTGAAATGCAACTTTCTGAAAAAAAAATTCGGTACAACTGAATGAATCAACATTGAGAGACAGTGAGCCGTACTTCTAACTTACGTAAGATAAATGGGATAAATGTGATTTTGCTGAAGAAATAATTATCTGGAAATCATCAGAAAATATCACTACCTCAAAAGATATTTATTATAAACTAAAAACATACTTAGATGCCAGTAATATACCAATGAAAAATACAACATCTTGTACTGCAGATGGTGCTCCCTTTAAGAGGGGAAAGAAAAATTGTTACTTAAAAAATTGATGAAAGATGAGAATACAAATATGCTTCTTGTACGTTCACAGGAAAAAGCTAGTAGCTCAAAGCATTTCACTTGTTCTAAGCGAAATGCTTAATTTAGTTATAAAGTGTATCAATGCTATTAAAACTAATGCCAAATGTGAACGTTATTTTATGAAGAACAAAATGAAGACCATGTTAGACTCATACTTCGCACTGAAGTAAGATGGCTCTTGAAAGGAAACAGCTTAAAAGGTTTATGGAATTATTTCCTACTTTTAGTGGTTTTTTAAGCGAAACCCCAATTGAAAAAGTTATTAACGATCGATGGTAAAGCATTTATAAGTTATTTAGATGATATTTAAAAAACTAAATATTTTAAATAAACAACTTCAAAGAATAAACAAAACTCTTTGCAAAAGTGAGGATATTTGGCTTTATTACTTTTAATGAATTATATATATAATATATATGTCAAAAATACATTTGAAACAAAAATTTTGAAAGGTTTTAATGGCTTCAAAAATGTAAATTAACTGATAATGCTATAAATTTTGATCATCTAAAAATGCTGACTTAAAAGATAGATTTTCTGATTTATAAAAAATTGATTTCCCAACTTGGATGACGCAGACAATGTTAAGAGATCTTTCTGATATTTCAAATTTACTCACAGAAATGCAAGACGAAACTGCAATTTAGTATAAAAGGCTTAAAATCATAGTTTTGGGTAGAAACCGAAATCCAAATGGGCAAAAGAACTATTGTTACCACATTTCCATCTTCATATTTAACTGAATGTGGATTTATTGCGAAAGGATCTGCTGCTAAAAAGAAGAAATAGACTGGATAAAAAATGGGGAGACTTGAGATCAAAGTTAACCAAATTGGGAACTCGACATAAAATCTCTTTACAACAAATATCAAGCGCAAGGATCTCACTAAATTTTTTATTTCCGTTTTCCATCGTAAGTTTGGAAAATTTATTTACTGTAATAATAATAATTTTCAAGTAATTTCCTAAGACCTTGAAGTTTCATTAATTTTTTAAGTTTTATATATATATACATATACAGGGTGCGGCAAAGAAACTCGGACAAATTTCTTGCCTCCTAGAATAATTAACGAATTTCCTTTTAATTGGTGTTTTCATGTTTCTTTATCCACCACTTAAAAAAATAACATATTTTTTAATACATTTCTTAGTTTGTACTTTGATTTATGTGTTTTTGATAATGTCAAGCAAAAGGTCTGCTATTTTGGAGTTGTTTCAGCAAGGGAAACGAAAGTGTGAAGTCGTTCATTTACTTATTGTACCTCGGCAAACAGTGTTTGATGCAATTTGCCATTTCAAAGAAATTGGCAATAATGGTCGACGCTCAGGAAGCGGGCGTAAATGCACTATAAACTTTTCAATGAATCGTAAGACCATCGAAAAGTGAGTCTAGAGTAATCCCAGGGTTTCCATGAGACAGATTGCTCGTGACATGGGAATAAGTGACAGTTCGGTGAGGTGAATAGCAAAATCGGAGCTTGGACTGAAACCTTAGAAGTTGCGAAAAGTTCAGCTTCTCACTGAAAAAAACAAACTCGTACGGCTCCGAAAATGCCGAAAACTTTTGAGACGGGCCGCAAGTCAGCGTTGGGAGAGGTTCCTTTTCATTGATGAGAAGCTCTTTACGGTTCAACAAGTTCATAATTCCCAAAACGATAGAATCTGCTCCGTGGACTCTCCAAGCACCTCGGCAATTGTTGAACATCGCCAGTATCCAAAGTCAGTCATAGTCTGGGGCGGAATTTGCGCAAGTGGCAAAATACCTTAGGTTTTTGTGGAAGAGGCCATTAAAATCAATCAAAAAGTGTACCAGAGGGACATTCTTGAAACTTCCATGGACCCAAAAGCATTTCGGAAATGCAAATTGGACGTTTCAACAAGACTGCACCAGCTCATGAGGCCAAAAAGACACAGGAGTGGTGTAAGGTGAATTTTCCAGACATGATATCCTCTGAAGAATGGCCACCCTACTCGCAGGATATCAATCCCATGGATTACAGTCCATTATAAAGCTGCACTAAATTGCACAAAACTTTGGAGTCTCTAAAGCAGGGGTGGGCAGTCTTTTCCAGGACGCGGGCTACTTGTAATTTTTCAAGGAGTTGCGGTCCACCCAGTGTCAGCGGCGTATACAAGGGCGGGGGAGGGGTCCACGCGGGTCCGAACCCTCCCTCATAACCCTTAATTTCTTTCTCGATTCATCATAATCCCATGTATATAGTATGTAAAATGTAATTAAGTATTTGATATTAGTAATTTTTTTATTTATTAATTTTACTTATTTATTCAGTAATTTTTTTTTTTTTTTTTGCTGTATTTTTTCTTGATAATTGACAAAATAAAAAAAAATATGTTTGGCTGCGTATTGAGGTATAATACGAGAATGGTAAACCTTCAACCCTCGACCCCCTTCCCTTTAAAAATTCCTGTGTACGCTACTGCCCAATGTCGTAGGTGTGGTGAGGCAAGGAAAAGGTTATAATAACTTAATATAATAAGTACGCTGAATATACTTAGTATATTTATACCTATAGAACTAAAGTAAAAAAAAAAACACTTTTAAAATCACGTTTTAAGCAAAACGCAAGATACAAACTTAATGATAATACCCCCCAAATATAATTATATCAAATGATACATTTATTATGAAACAATTCAAAATGCCTTAAAAAATAAAACATTTTTATCTAAAGTTAGTTTTTGTTGTTATAGTCAGTAAAAGGCTTAGTCTGCGTATTTTTAGCCAGTCTTAAATTTTCCGTATATAATTAATACTACTGGTAAAATTTTTAGGCGGTCACCCCAAAATGTCTTGGTGGTCCACCGGTCGATCGCAATCGACGTAATGCCCACTCCGGCTCTAAAGCAATCGCTTCTACTGGAACGGGACAGATTAAAGGGGTAAAAGATTTGAGGACCATTGCTGAAAATTTCTGCAAGCGTTGGCGCCTCTGCATTGCTGCAAACGGCGGCACTTTGAAACAAATTATATTTATTTATTTAGTACGAGTGTACTCTTATTGTTATTTGTTATAATTTGTTAATTTGTTAATTTTTTATAAAGTTATATAAAAAATTGTTTGTCCGGGTGTTCTTGCCGCACTCTGTATAATATGGGGTCATAAGAAATTTTCAAAGGCTTTGGGGGGGCATAGTAAAAAAAATTGAGAAACACACGGATATAAAAGGAAAAATGATATTGTAATATTAATGTTAGCTGATGATATAATTGTATCTTTGGGAGAAGGCAAACATTCACTCAATTTGAGATTTCTTTATTGAAAACAAATACGTCAAGGAATTAGATAAAATTAAGAATTTACTCGGAGTAAATTTAAAAAAAAATTAAATACTTCTTTAGAATCAACATACATACTTAAATAAATTGAAATAGAAATTATTTTATTCCTGTTCAAAATGAAACTTTCCGTGTAGAGGGGATGTTGTATGTTAAATCTGTCGTGGCTCAAAGTCCTCTCGTTGGCGTGGTGTGTAATTTGGTGAAAGGGGGAAAGTGACAGTCAGATATCATCTTCGTCATTTCATCATGGTTCAAAATTACGAGGTCCATCACCTGTATCTCTCATGTTTCTTCAGTGTGCGACAAATTAATTCATTCCAAATGAATACGTTTTTTTTTTTTTTTTTTTTTGCCAGCTACATTAAAGATTCTGAAATTGTGGAAATTAATTTAAAGAAAAAGTATAAATATAAAACTTGAATTGAATACCTTTATTTTTAGAGAATGGATCGTTCATTTGCTGTAAATATTATGCCTCAATTTTAATAGCGGTTCTACTGTACAGCAACGGAACATTGTTGTATATATTTTCAACTATGTAGTTAATACTAAAATTAATTTCGAATGTAAAAGCAACTCTAGTTTAATAAATTTCGATGCAAACAGTGAGACTCAACCAGGTGATACTTAACTTCGTTGAAGTGGTGGAGGAAAAAATCTCTAGGTCAATGAATTTGAAATGGAACAGAAAAGCTCGAAACACTAAAATATCAAAATCTTTGTTTTAGTGATACATGCGTGTTTTTTAATATTTTTAATTGAGCTTAGACTTTTTGTGAGCCTAATATTGATAGTTTAATTATTCTTGACAACTATAGTTCTTTTTTATTCAAAAGTTTTCTTTTTAACACCCTTTTATAAGCTTCACTTGTTTGTAACGGAATCTTTAAACTCCATTTTCACCCCCTTTAAAAGGACAAATTAATTCGAAATTTTGCTCACTTATCCAGAACCGATGACAATACCATAATTTCACAATTTTGTTCCATTGTCCTGTCAGGATTAACAATTTTTCATTTTCAGATCCCATCCCGCATCTGGCGACTCATTTCAGACCCCCTTCCAGATTTGGCGACTAAAATATTACGTTGGAACTTTGTCCGATTAACTATAAAAAAGTGTTCTTTTAGTTTTTGTAAACTATAATTTATTAGTTAAACATAGACATAATTTCTGAGATCTCGTAATAAATATTCTTATTTAAGTACAATTCCTCTTTTAGGAAAAGTGTATTTCTTAAGTACACAAATGTATTTTACATACATATGTAAAACAATACACACACAAAATACAGTGAATAATTTTTTTGTAAAATCTTACTATAATTTCTTCTAAAAATTTATAAAATTTTGCGAATTTTTATCGAACTATTTTTAAAATATTAGGCATTTTTTAGAGAATAATTATTTTTGGTTTCTCATGTATCTTGTCAAAACAAATTAGGAATAACGTACTAAATTCTAAAAGCGTTTTCATACATTTGATTAACACTTCCCTGTTACAGTTTTTGGTAGGCCTCCTAATGACACAAAAGTAATGTTTGTTAAAAGTTTTTAATCCCATTTTTCGGGCATAATTTTTGAGATCTCGTGATTAATATTATTTTAAGTGCCATTTTTAAGAAGTATATCAAAATATTTTACATTCATTTAAAAAAAATGTAATATACAAAACATAGTTAACCAAAAAAAAAATTTCTAGATTTTTTTCTGACGTAAGACTATTTTTAAAAAAATTGGGCACTGTATTTACAGAGAAAAAACCCTTTTGGATTCAATCTATGCACAAGTATCCTGTATAGAAGCATAAAAAAAATTTGTACCCATGTACTGCCTTTTTTTAGTTTGTACTTAAATACAGAACAAATATCCTTTAGAGAAAAAGAGAAAGTACTAAAAAACCAACGTCTTCTTCCATTATACATATGATTAATGTCTGCATGTTTGATATACTCTTCCCTCTGAATTCTGATTATCTATTTTCTTTTAGAATGATCTTTTATTTCTGGCCTCAGATACTTTACTTACAATACCTGAAAAAATTGTCAATCTGATTTTTTTTTTAGCCAAACTTTTGTTTTGGAGCAGAATTGCTTATTTTTAAAGGGGTTAAACAGTTTTAAAATTTACAGTCAAATATGATCCCTAAGAAATATTAACAGACTTTCGAGTAATTTCATCGAAACTAATGCGCTTATCAACAAGATTTTAACAAATATTATTTCTGCGATATTTTTAATTTAAAGGTTTCATCCTTTTTGAGGCAATATATATAAATTTCTAGATTTCTTCTTATACATAATTCATATGCATGTGAATTATGTTTATGAGTTTAATGTTAAATATCGTGTCAAATGTACGAATATTAAATATATATGCCTATATACACAAACCTCTAAAAACTCAACACACAGTTCATTCATCGTCACTTTTTTTACATGGTCTTTTGAATTCAGTATTTTTTATTTCACTTGACATGCCTATTCAAATTTATCTTTTTTGGATGCTTTTTCAAGGCTGTGGTATCTCAAGGTATCGGACTTGTGTAGACTATTATCGCTGAAGACCCACCGTGCAGAGGAGAACAATGCATGCTAAATATGTTGAGATTCAAACGTCCTCCCGTTGGTGGGGTGTGGAAGCTAGGAGAGATGGTGACAGCTCAGGTGTCGTCCTCGTCACTTGACCCAGGTTCAAAATTACGAGGTCCGTTTCCAATAACCCTCGTGCAGCTTTGTAGCGCGACGTAAATTTTACTCACTCTTTTTCTCTCACGGTTTTTCAAGAAATGTACACTCCATGTAAAAAAAATTGTGCTGCTATAATTTAGCTTAAGTACTAATGAAAAATAATTGAAAGCTTTTCAAATGAAATTTTCAAGTCCAAAAGATAAAGAAACGAGTGGGAAAGCTAAAAAGACATTAAAGAAACATTTACATAAGACAGTTTCTTAAGATAAGCATTTTGTTACAAAATCTGTGAGGAATTGAATTGAAAGCAAAATATTCAAAGATGTAGAGACCTCTAGATAAAGTATATGGATTTTGAAACACGGATTTATTATTCTCTCTGTTGGATAACTTCTGAAAGTAATTTCTTCCTTGGAAAGATAATTTCTCGTCATATTCCATGCATACTATGAGAGTAACTGAACTCAAAATGAGAGATTCAATTTTTCATTTTGTTCCCTTTCAGATTCATCAAGATGTCCTTATAAAAATATCTTGTCTTAATGCGTCTTGTGAGTTCTAAAATGGGAAAGCTGAATGCAACGTGTAGTGTTCAGTCCACCAACCAGTATCGTATCCGTATACCATTGGAGCCTTTGAAGGATGGCCATAGCATGGATCCTAAAGAAAAAACTTTCTTGGAAGCGGCTGAAAGAGGGGATCGGCCTACTATGGTTCGATGCCTACAAAAACCAAATCCAGTGAACGTGAACTGCACCAACATTTTAGGCCGAAGTGCTATCCAGATAGCGGTAGATAATGAGAATGTCGAGATCGTCGAGTTGCTTCTCCAGCAAGAAAGTGTCAATATCGGAGATGCCCTGTTGTATGCCATCCGAGAAGGAGTTTATAAGATAGTCGAGATGCTCATTAACCATCCGAGCATCACGAGTGAAATGTTGGCTAATGATTGGGCCAAAACACGTCAGCCCGGAGAAGAAAGTTCGGACTATTCTCCAGATATATCTCCTATCATCCTTGCAGCCCACTGCAATCAATTTGAAATCTTGCAATTGCTCTTATCAAGAGGAGCTGTCATTGAGAAACCTCATCCTCTGTCATGTTGCTGCCAAAAGTGCCACGAAGGTATGCACACTGATAGCTTACGATATTCATTAAGAAGGATCCATACGTACAGAGCTCTTGCCAGTCCTGCTTGGATGTCCCTTACTACTGAAGATCCCATTTTGACAGCATTTAAGGTAAGCTCTTTTTTTTTATTGGATTATTTCATTCAAACAAATTTCGAATCAAAGTGAAAAACCATTTATTATACATTTTTTGAATTTTTCGTCAGACTTTCAAAATACATGTTAAACAAAAATCATGCCTGAATTTTTAATTTGACTCTCTCTGTTAAAAAAACAATACAATTTGCAAAAGCTACATACAAATTACTAATTTAAGCCGATTTAATTTATTTTGGGTATCGATAAATTGTTCAAAGTCTATCTTCCTTGAATCTTTCGGAATAATAAGCAAAGAGAAAATTTGGAGGAATATATTTCGGAATTATACACAAACACACTCACTGGGTTGGGAATTTTTTTTTGCCCAAAAAATATGTTTTTCACTTAGCTATGGAAAAGGAAAACCTAAAAGAAAAAATTGGACGTTTCTTTTGCTCGCCCTTAGCACACGAAGAAAAAAAGAGAGAAATTTTGCCATTTTTTGCAAATTTTTCATAATTATTTACTTTGCAATGTAATAACGTTATTATTCTGAGTGTGAAGTTTGGGATATAAGGAGTAGGGAAATAATTAATCTGTACGAATTATTCAAATTACTTATTGTTCATCTAAAAAGCTCGAAACACACCTTTTTTGTAAAATTAGAAATATTTTGTAATTTTATTCAATTACCCCCCTTTTAATATGAAAACGTAATAAATAACAAACATTTTATATTAGGAATATTTTAATACATACGGAGTTATTAAGTTTTACTCCATTGCCGACAGATGGTAATGTGTGGCAATTTTCCGGTACAAATTATTACGTTGTTTTTATATATCTTTGGAATGTTGAATACTAACGTCAGAAAATGTGGTAAAAATAGTTCCGTTAAACAAAATCGTTACTACAAAGGATTTTGAGGGCCCAATATTTAGTAATCCAAGTGACTTTTTGAGAAATAAGCTTTCTCACGCAACTGTCTTTACAACCATGATTTACGATGTTACTATACTTGAACAAGAAATATGTCAAATTTTGTCAAGTCATTGAAATGGTGGTTTAAAAAAATGTATATAAATAGTTTTAAATGAAATTTTTCGTTATTGCGATTTCCAAGTGCAGTACCATGCTAATTAATAAGCCATGATTACTCGAAGTTTATTAATAAGTATCATGATAATTACTATAAATCCATTTAAAAATCTTACCATTACAATCTAAATAAAGCTTCATTCATAAAAAAAAGATTGACATGAGTCCACATGAATCTGCTCTGCTTTAAGATGTAGTAGCATGTAAATGTCCTATTGCCTTCCAAACATGCCAAAGCCTGTTTTTCCTTCTAATCACTTGAATTGAATACGAATGAAAACAGGCAATGAATGAGGCTTGAAAGAAATGCTTACCAAAGTATAGAGTTCGAATTGCGAATCCATTGACAATTCCTTGGGAATCATTTCTAAGATAGTCGTCAAGTTTTGAAAAGCAAAGAGAGGTCCAAGTTGCGGGCCATCGGAAATGTAAACAATTCCAATGTTGTTTCCCACTCAATATGTAAAAGTTGGGATATCTCGAAATTTCATGTTACTCGTGGATACATAGAATCACCCCTACGCGGTTTCTTCAAATGACATCTGCTAATTTCTTAAATAAAATGTGGTCTTCAGTTACATTTTTAATAGACTATGAATAGTTTTTAATCTTTAGGTATACTTAAAACAACGATTGTATAGCGTTCGAAAGTTTACGTACCTAATGCAACACGTGTCAGAAGAGAAAGCAAAGCAGAAGAGAGAAATGGAAATCGCATTGAAACTTTTATAATTGTTTAAAGAAAGGCAATTTCCCTGACTTTTTTGCCGATTCAGAAGAGAGCGAAAAGTTGAAATAATTAATACACAAAAAGCGAATGAATTGGATTGGGAATTAAAAATGGTTAGAAGGTGATGTGTATTTACTACACACATCTGCCATATACTATAAATATATAATAAAGTAGAGGGAGAGATAGTAGCTGTGTGCGGGAGATAATGAGATTGCAAAAAAAGTTCCAACAATTGTGCATGGTAATTTATCAATACATTACATACAAGTATAATACTTAATTAGTAATATTAATTACCTTCCATGAACTTGTCGTATGCAATATTTAATTCTTATTTTGGTCATTTTGATGGTTTATAATACAATTCGTATTGTGGCCTTAGCGTCAAAGTACATTTTTATTGCATTCAATAAAATGTTATTATAGAAGGGGGGCGCGATGAAAATTATGATTGAAAATCGGGTCGCAAACATTGAAAGTTTGAGAAGCATTGTAATAATGTTTAAAAGAAGAAAAATCAGATTTATCGTAGATGACTAGTGTTGGACCTGAAAGTTTTGAATCAAGCTCTTTGAATTCTGAGTCCCTATTGGAATTTCAAATTTAGGTTATCCAAAACCACCACTGTGCCACCAGGTCTTTATTGCACAAGAATGTTATAAAAATGTCAATCGTTAAAAAAAATTTGAATTCGGTTTTCACCCTAAGGCAACGTGAGGACTATTGGAAACGTCATTTTGAGTTTTGATCAAGGGATCATCTGAGCCAGAACCCACCATACAAAATGACACACTCTACCAGCGCTATGACTTTGAGCTCTCTTATGATGGTGGGTCTTCAGTAGCAACAGGACTCGAGCCCCCGTCTACGAGTTGACCCCAATGATCACTTTTCAATTCGAAAATTATTTCATTAGAGTCAAACTTTGGTACGCATATAAAATTCAAGGGAATCATAAGAAAGTCCAACTGAACTTTTAGAATAGTAAGCTCACTCTCACACATATTTAAAAATTTATTTACGGCTAAAGATGTAAAAGAGCGTTCTAAATGTTCATTTGAATAAACATTTTGAATCGACCTCGATTTTTTTAATCCAAAACTAATATACAAGTTTTGTTCCAAAGTTATTCAACCCTAATTTTACGTACCTAAACCGAGGAAGAGTATACAAAACCTGGAAAGTTTGGTGAAGGAATTTTTATTTCCAATACAGTATTGGTACAGCTTCCAATACTGTCCTTCAAAATAATCTCTATGGATGGTAATGCGAACGAGTATATAAGTCCTGGATACTCCTGTAAAACAGTTCTTCCGGTATGGCTTTCAGCTCGGTCGTCACGTTGCTTTGAATCTCAGTGATGTTCGCAAACCTTCAGGGCTAAAGAAGAAGTCTGCATGTGCCAAATCAGGTGAATAAGGGGGGTGTCACAACTCCATTCGCGGCCAGGAACTGCCGTAAAACCAAGGCGGTGCGTGACTGGGCATTATCGTGGAGAAGAGTCCAGGAGCCTTGCTTGACGTACTCAGGGCGAACGTGACGAATCCGTTGTAGTAAAGGCTTCAGAACTTGGGAGTAGGCAACAACATTCAATGTGGTACTCTCAGGAAGGAATTCCTTATGAATGAGACCCTTAGAGTCGAAGAATGCGAGGAGCATTGTTTTTATGCGCGATTTCTCCGACCGCACCTTTGTTTTTTTAGGCGACGACGGACTCCGCCACTCCAAACTTTGTTGTTTGCTTTCAGGATCGTACTGCAGGGACCTACTCCCATCGCATGTGACCATGTTGTTCAGGAAATTTCTGTGCATTAGCACTATATGCTCATGTTTATAATTTTTTACTTTAAAATATTATGGCTCCAAGTGGTTTCTTGCACACAGGCGTCTTCTAAGGCCCGGCTCTGCCCTTATTTCCTCGCTCCTCCCCTCGGGCGTCCGTACGCCCAAACATTATGCAATTAAGGTTGATTTTTATTGTTTTCCATAGATTTCGAGTTTTCTTTTAAATACATACATATTTAAAAATGAGTTTAGATGTAGGAAAAATCAAAATCTCAACGAATTTGTATCTTAAGAACAGTTTAATGAAACTATCAGGACATTTTTAAACTAGTTGGGTAGAAAATAAACCCTGTGTGGACTCGAAAAAGGATAGAAGTTGTAACAATCATTAACAGTATAAATTATCTCCCCTATTTAAACTGAAACGAATACATAAACAGATTTATTATAGAAAAATACGATGTTAAGGAAGTAGACTACATTCATAACATAATACCTTTGATTTTGAAGAGAAAGTTCGAATACGAGCCCCAGTTATAAAAATAGCAAAAGTGGAAAGTTTTTTTTTCTATCAATACTTTGAGAAACACATTAGTCAACTGGTCACGGAGGAGAAATAAAATGCTGTGTATAGCTTGAAATCGAAATACCTAATATCTACTTCAGTTGAAATGGAGTTCTGAAAACTGTGAAAGCGCGGTCCAACAAAAACAATCATTGTTTTCAAAAGTTTATCTAGCGACTTCAATCATCGTGGCCAAATTGATTATTTGACTTACGATTGACCTCAAATAGATATTACAAATGGATATTAAACTATTAAGACCACCCGATGAATTTCAGCTTTCTTTGATCGTTGATTTCAAAAAAGAGCTGCTGAAGTAGAAACTGAGCAATTAAAAATATTTTTGAAAGTAGGTTGTCCTCATATACTACAAAGCGGCAATGATCGTGAGTTTACAGCTGTTGTCCTACAAGAATTAACATGCCCGTGGCCAGCGCTCAATATTGTAAATGATAGGCTTAGACATCAAGCTCGTAAAGTTTTTTTTTCTTTTCGTAGAATAAAATGCACTGAGTCCATTCATGGGACATTTGTAAAAAACTGGCGTACGCATTATGTAGGGATACAGTAGCAAAAGAAAGATATGGATCGAGAGAGAAGATTCTGTGCTATTTGTGCCAAAAAAAAGAGAGTATTAAAGATCAAAGGGGGAAATGCTGCAAAACGAAAAGATCAGCTTAAAATATTTCAAAAAGGTCTATTTGATGGAAATAAAGTAGGGGGGATCACATTATATTTAAAAAAATAATTTATCCCAATTGGCACCCAGTTGGAATTATAAAAGATTGCCTACCAGAAAGGTTCATCAAATAGCTACTTCCACATTTACCGAAACAACTCCTCGGATTAAACTAAATTTGCAGGAAAATTATCCTTATCTGAAAATCAAAGATTTAAGAAGTGTTTCTGTGAGCAATTCAAAAATTTCAGTGCAAAACAAAAAAAAAATGTGCTTGTAAAAAAAAACAATTTATTTTGTAACTCGAGCTGACACAAATCAACAACGTGTTTTAACAAAAAGGAATAAGCCCCTTCTTTTATTAACTACATTCACGAAAAAAATATTTGAAATTTTACTACAAATGTCCTTTTTTAAAAAAAAACACCAGCCTCTCTGATACTTTTGTTAATTAGTGATATAATTCTTCATGGTGAATTAACGTAAGCAAAGCTTGGCAGCGAAATTTAATGTCGAGGAGGCATAGTAATAAAGCAGTTTCGTTAAAAACATTTTTATTCTTTGAATAATTCAAGTGAAAATTCTCGCCACTGGAGAAATTAAAACATTAAGTTAAAAAAAAAATATAATCATCAAAATATAATATTACCAAACTTTGGTTAACTGATTCGAACCATCTTAAAAAAAATACTGAGCAACAAACCAGTTGCACATCTCATATGCCCCCAATCGAAGAGCAAAATCACCTCGTCCGAAACCTTGTCTCAACCAACCTCGATCTCCTTAAATACTTACACGAGCCAAGTGAGTTCGATTTACATTGCAGCCGTTGCCAACTACAAATCTCGCACAGAGGTCGGGTTCGAATCAGTTGATTTACTTGAGATCATGGCGCGGGGTTGGAAAAACTTAAGGACCATAAAAATTCAGATCCTAAAATAAATATATATTTTTTTTAAATGTCTAACAATTAGTTTCGAATTAATAATTTGTATTTCAATGATTTGTTGTGTTACTTATTCAACTTTTAATAATGTAACATATTTTTTAAATAAACACTTTAAAACTCTTGACAACATTATTTCACCATTTCACTGAAACAGTTTAAGGTTTTATTTGATTAAATTACTTGCTTTCATCAACGAAATGACTTTGAAGGGACGTTATTTTAACTTTCCCCCTTAAATGAACATATCCCTTAGGGGGATTTGATCGAATTCCTAATTTCATTATTTCCCTGTGACATACACTGCTGGCCACCGTAAATGCAACACCAAGAAAGACAAGAGATAGCACAACAAATTTTATTTTGTAGATAACATGTTGACCTAGTATCAAATGATTAAATTTATAGACTTCTGTGAAGTGTGGTTCCTGCCAGAATCAGTAGCCAGAGTAGCCACCATTGCTGGAGATCACCGCTGCCACACGCCTCGGAATTGATTCAAAGAGACTTTGGATGTGTTCTTGGGGTACAGCAGACCAAGCGGCTTCCACACATTGCCAAAGTTGATCTGGCGTGGCAGCTGGGGGTGTAATCAGTGTCAATCGTTGAGCAACCATGGACCACATGTTTTCTATCGGCGAAAGATCCGGAGAGTGAGCCGGCCAGGGAAGCAATTCAATCTGATGATTGACAAAGAAACTTTGGACAATGCGTGCCACGTGTGGTCGCGCATTATCCTGTTGAAATATGGCTGTGGCCAAGCCCTGAAAATAAGGAAGGACAACTGGCTCCAACACCTCGGAGATGAAACGCTGGCTGTTTAAAGTACCGGCAATGCGTACTAGAGGAGTGCGAGAGTGATATCCAATACCGCGCCCCATACCATAATACCCGGTGCAGGACCAATGTGGCGGTGCATAACGTAGCTGTTCAGCATCCTCTCTCCACGGTGTCTCCAGACTCGAATCCGACCATCGTGGTGTTGCAGACAGATGCGTGACTCATTAGTAAAGACAACTTCCTTCCATTTTGCCGCTCACATCCTTTTTTCATCTCACCATTGGCGGCGGGGACGTCTGTGGTTCTGCGTCAAGGGTAGATCAAGCAACGGATGCCTTGCGGACATTCCACTCTACTGCAAACGGCGTCGAATGGTACGAGGCGGGCGCCAAATGATGTATCTGAATCTGTTGTGCTAGGGTTCGTGATGTGGCTACGCGATCCATGAGTGTCATGCATCCAATGCACCTATAATAACGGGCGGTAGTGCATCGAGGTAGGTGTGATCGGCCCCGTTGATCCGTCGTTTCCTCTTGCATCCATCGATTACCGATCCACATCAGAGTTTCTTAGTTTCATCCAACACTTTGATTGACTTTTCTGAAGGATAATCCCCAATCCCTATGAGCCACAATTCTTCCTCGGAAGAAATTCAGAAACTTGGTCAAAAGACGCTCAATGTTTTCCATGAGGCATAGGTAATCAGCTTTTCAAAAAAAAACCCCACTAAAAACAATTGCAGCACTTCGAAACGCCAATTTGTTCTCCCCTTTTATAACGCTTGTGAGTGGCGCTACGGTTACCCGTGATGTGAGTCTGCACTAAAATGCTAACGATTTCCATATTTCATCACCACCAACGCATCATGTAAATTTCACATCGTTTGCATGCTTCCTTCATGATGTTGCATTTTGTGTGACCAGCAGTGTAATTAAATCACTTATCTTGTTGACGATCCGAAGTAACAGCATTAGCCATGCTTGACCGGTATTACTTGATGACTCGGACGGAAGATTCTCTTCACTAACTTCGAGGTCTTTAAATATTAACCTGGGTAATCTTTTACAGCAGCCTAATCACCAAATCTACATTCGCTTCGCCAGAGTTTTGCTCAGCTCAGTAAAGTGATAACACTGTAATTCTAGGGACTTGGCCCCATCGCCTTAAGCTTCGAAAGAATTTGATGGATATATTAATACTTCAGAATCTATTGGTATATTTTAAGAATTCTCGAACCTTTTGGACACACTCTCTTGTTTTACGTCATTAAAGTAAGACATTTTCTGTGTTGGGAGATAAAACTTTTCAAAATTTTTTCGTTTTGTAAATATTTCAGGTTAAAGTGAAATGTTCGCTTGTTTCTGGTGAGTGAGTGAGTGAAAATGTCATTCTATTCAGCTAATCAAGGGCTTTTGGCAACGAACCTTGTAATTTTGAACTATGGTCAAGTGACGAGAACGGCACCTGAGCTGGCACCACTCTCCTAAATTCTACACCACACCAATGAGAGGACGTTTGAACCTCGGTAGATTTAACGTGCATCAGTCCCTCTACACATCGTATCTTCAGCAGCACTAGGCACACATTTAGGACATGCTGGCCACGAGTCCATTACCTTGACCCCTAGGCTACCACGGCCACACATGTTTCTAGTTCTGGAATAGAAAATATACACTGATGGAAAAAAAATCCCAACACAAAGAAAGACGAGGATAAACGAAATTTGGTAGGCGTGTTTATACATCTGAAAGATAACAACGATTCAAATTTCACACTTCGATCTAGTAGCACCACTCAGATCACAGGGTTGCTTTAAATGCGTGCTGCAAAGTTCATGAGTATTATTTGGCGTATTGAGTTGATGTTAGCCAAGAATGCCTTAAAGAAGACGAAACCATTATCAGCAGCTCACTAAGTTTGAACGAAAGAGTGTAATAGGACACGAAAAGGTGGATTTCCTTTCCGCGATATTACAGAAAGACTTGACCGAAATGTATCCATTGTGTATGATTGTTGGGAGAAATGGTCAAGGAATGGTACTGCCGCAAGAAGACTGGATTCCGGGTGGCGAAGTGGCACTACTGAGAAGGAAGACCGCAGTATTAGGTGTACGGCTGTAGCGCATCGTTCAGAAATTCAAGCTACAGTTGGTAACACAGTGACACAACGAACTGTTAGAAATCGGTTACTTCAAGGCCAGCTCTAGGCGCCCGGTAGCATGTACTTTACTAAATCTAAGTCATTACTTTTTGCGACGCGAGAGGTATCAAGCCGGAGCTCATTGGAAGACGGAGTAGAGATTTGTTGTATTTTCTGAGGAAAGTAGGTTCTGCCTTGGTGCCAATGAGGGCCATGTTTTGTTGGGATTTTTTTTCCGTCAGTGTATGCCTCTGAACGTAGTTTTTTCCTAGCATCTTGTTGATTAAAAGCTCTGAATATCTATGGTTTGCTGCTTGTTTATTTCAGTTTTCAAGATGTGAAATATAATTAAAGTTGTTATGTCTTCTGCTCTTTGTCCGTGCTTCTTCATTTTTGCTTTTATGTCGTTTCTTGAACTATGTGTATATATATATAGATCTCTCTCTCTCCTCCACTGGAATCCAAGGAATAATACCCCAAGGTTCTGGAAAGGCTTTGGCTAGTTTGTCTACTTCTACATTAATCTCTATTTCCTTATGTGCAGGTACCAAAATAAATGTTATGGATTGAATTAAATGAAGACTCTCTTGCAAAGTGGAAACTATAAATTTTTTTAAAATTATCGTCTTTGATTTTCTATTAATATTTAGGAGATATTAATCAGTCATGATAAGATAATTTTCTGCTTCTGTAACCCCATTCTGTAATTCAGTCCGTATGGCTAGCTTTAGCAGAGAAAATTGCATTCATCTGTCTCACAAGGAGAGTGTAAGGTATTGAGGTCACGGATTTAGTTCAAATTTTGTAGATTTACTTTCCCTGTTGATGAAGATATATGGTTACAGCGGCCACTGCTCAAAATTTTTTTAGATACTTGCAATTGAATATGCGATTCACTCGAAATACTAGGCAGCATATGCTTGTCCAATAATACTGCGCTAATCTGATGTGCGAGATGCTTTTCGAAATTATATTTCATTTGCTTTTATAGCAAGATTGACCACTGTACAATGAGGGGGGGGGGAAGAAGAAAGTCATCTATTTATACTAACTCTGTCAATCTGATAAATGTTTTATTTATATTGTTTCCTTTCACAATTTGTTGTTTCCAGGCACGATTAACTAGCAGTTAAAGGGCTTTTCTCCCGTTCTTCTTGCGAATTGCTTTGATTGTTTTGTAATAAATATTATTCTGTTTTTATACGAATGGTTATGACAAATAAAACTGTTATAAGATTTCTAGTCATTAAAAGCATTTCCTTTACAATTCATTTAAACTCCATTGTGTATCTTTCTATGTAAAAATAAAAAAAAATATTCACTCTCCGCCGACTCGAACCCGGCTCCTAACGACGAACACTGATCAGTTGCTGCTATGCTAAGCCCATCACTTGTAATCGTTTGTTAAAGAACTGAATTTAACGACTGAATTGCATCTTGAATTGCAAGTATCTAAAAAATTATTGAGTAACGGCCCCTATAACCATGTATCTTCATAAATAGGGAAACTACACTTAGAATCCTACAAAATTTGAACTAAATCCGTGACTTGAAGACCTTGCTGTCTTTTTATCAATAAGAAATTCTGTCGCACGTTTTTCTTAGAAATCAAGATTCCTACTGATGATTGGTTTGTAGTTTTAGAATCATTTGCTGCTATTAGGATACTGTTATTAAAATTTATTTGGATGTAATCAATAAACATATTTTGCCCTGATATTTTTTTAACATTTATAAACCCCGTGCACCACGCAATGGATAACACGGGGGCATACAGCACCAGACAGAAGAAAGGATTTCAACACAAACATCCATGCCTTCTCCGGGATTCGAACCCAGTCCCTACGGCACCGCAGTCAGCTTCACTGACCACTCTGCTGGATGGACGGCTGACCTGATACTTGGAAGATCTTCATTTTGAAAAGGCAGTTCATGCGTATAGATGTCTATTGCATGACTTTCATAAATCGGTGGATCCATTGTAGAATACCCATTTTAGAGATGTAGAGTTCTTGGAGGAGGTGGATTGTTTTTTTGTAAATTACTGCTTTCTTTTTTTTCTATATTTATAGAAAATTTCTTGAATATACCCAAACAATCTTGCATTAAGAGACTAGTTCTTTAAGTTTTAGTTAAAACTTTTAGACAACGGAAGTTATAACTATTATAAATACTACTCTTTATAGATTCTGCTCTTAACAATTCCACTGGAGTGTTTCTTGGGAGACCTAAGACGAAGCATATGGCAGACTTATACTGGTGTCCAAAAGTTAAGCATAAATCGTAAAATGCGAAAAACATGGAGTAAATAATCGTAAAATTATTCCAAATTTCTTGCGGATATTAATTGGGTAAAGAAGAAACATTGGGTTTATGCAAAACTTTTCAGTCGACTACGTCCTGCGCGAAACACCGGCGCATGTCGGAACTCGGGTGAGTGAGTGAGTGATTTTGGGGTTTATTGGCGCAAGAGCCGACCTCGGCTATACTGCGCCAAACATTTGTTTTAATATCTGTGGTCTAGACGTGAAGAGAAAGAAAGAATGAATTGAATGACAAGAAAGAGGGTCGAAAATAGAGAAGGATCACTACGGTACCCCGGGTTCGTGAAGCCCGTGTTTACCAAAGACAGTAAACCCCGTGGGAAAAGGAAAAGATCACTAGGGCACCTCGGGATTGTGACACCCGTACTCACCTAAAGAAGGAGAGCCCCCTGAGGGGGTCGGAACTCGGAGAAACCGATTCACGCAGCATAGGCAGTTCAGACAAGTTTCGTGCAACTGCTGTGCAAAGGAACGTTGTTAACCATCAAACAAGGTGAATGATGGCACAAAGACGCCAATTGGACAGGTTTACGAAAGGAAGAATCGTTGGAATGCTGGAATCCTTACGATCACAAACTGAAGTGTCTCGAATTCTGAATATGGACCAGTCTGTGATCTCAAGACTGTGGCAGAGGGAAATGTTACCCGACAACCAGTATCAGATCGACCAAGTGTCACAACCCCTCGCCAAGACCGATATCTGGTAATAAGTGCGCGACGTCAGAGGGGCAGTACTGCCAGAGCACTGGGTTCGGCGCTCACAGTAGCCACAGGATTACGAATTTCCAGACAAACTGTTTACAGGAGACTCAATCATGCTGGCCTGTATGCCAGAAGACTAGCAGTTTGCATTCCCCTCACGTCTGCGCATAAACACGCACGTTTGAACTGGAGTTTGAAATACCAACATTGGAGTGTGGGAGAGTGGGCCAATGGGATGTTCAGTGACGAGTCCCGGTTTAGTCTGAGTAGTGATTCTCGGGGGGTAACGATATGGAGAGAACGTGGAACACGTTTTGAACCAAGAAACATAACGGAAAGACATCATTTTCCATCAAGGGGAGTAATGGTATGGGCAGACATCATGATGGACGGCCTCACAGACCTCCATTTCCTTGACACGGGGTCTGTGACTGCTAAAAGATACAGAGACGAAGTTCTTGAGCCTTATGTTCGCTTGTTTCGAGGTGCTGTCGGTCCTGACTTCATATTCATGGATGATAATGTGCCATGTCACCGAGCGGTGCTGATTGATGACTTCCTTGAAATAGAAAACATCCAGCGCATGTCGTGGCCTGTAAACTCCCCTGATTTAAATCCTATCGAGCATGTGTGGGATATGCTCGGAAGATAAATTGCAGCCCTTTCGCACCCACCAAGCTCCGTTACAGAACTGAAGAGAGCTCTCCAA
Source organism: Trichonephila clavata (assembly GCA_019973975.1). NCBI lineage: Eukaryota > Metazoa > Arthropoda > Arachnida > Araneae > Nephilidae > Trichonephila > Trichonephila clavata. The sequence goes on along the minus strand of BMAO01034410.1, from coordinate 48,358 downwards.
GAAGCTTGGAACCGTTTGAGCTCACAATTCATTTATCATCTCATAACAAGTATGGTAAATCGCTGTGCAGCGTGTCTGGCTGTCAGAGGTGACCACACGCTTTATTAAACTGTAGCATCAGTATTTTATTTAATGTTTTCTTTCATTTTTTCTTTAAAGTTTGAATCCTTGCTATGCCCAGTTTTCTTTCAAAGTGCTACTTTGGATAATAAAATGAATTATTATCATTCTTTCGGATCGCTTCCTTATTTCATAACCGTTTTACACTCGCATATCACGTTTCCCGCCATTCTGAATTACAGTTCCTTCTTTATTCACATAATTATCAATTATGCTTTACTTTTGGACACCAGTGTATGTACCAGTTCTAGTTTCTGTTTATTAGTACTGCTATCAAAAGAAAATAGTTGTCTATAATAGTCAGAAGTAGAGTGAATTGGGGCCTTTAAGATAGTTAAAAAATGTCAGAATTCGTGTTCCTATATATATATTCAAAGATAACTATCACCAGCATGTTATTACTGGTGATCTCAATATTGTAAAAGACAATAATCTTAGAAATATAATGAATAAAGGTACTGGTTTTAGACTTATGATATCCAATAATAATAAAATTATCAAAAATCAGTTATATAATGATATTGAGCAATTCATATACAAAATTGCTATTAAATATAGTATGCCTATAGAGTTTCACAGAGTTTAAATGTAACATTACACAACAGATTAATAAATATAACTTTAGTACAGATAATAACATCTTTTTTAATGATATTAAAAATCAGATTAAAAAATTACAAAATAAACTTATTATAGTTTATATTGATAAAGTGCCTGGAAATTTTGCCTTCATTTGTAAATACTATTATAGTTTAATGCTCAACAAACATTTTGAAAATAATACAGCTTTTATTAGGTCATCAATTTCTGATAGAGAAATAAATAATCGAATTTTGGCTTTTCATAAACAATTAAAAATACAAATTAATAATAATTTCAAATTTCCACATGTATTTCTTACTCCTAAATTTCATAAAAATCCAGTTAAGTTTAGAACAGTTACTAATGGTTTTAATACATATATATATATATATATCAGCAAATCAGGCAAAATTCTACATGAAATGTTACAAGATACAATAAATAATCTAAAAACTTCAGCCATTCTTAAAAATAGTACAGAAGTTATTGCACAAATTAAAGATAAAAAGATATTTTCAGTATTTAGTTTAGATTTTGAAGATCTTTTTAACTCAATTGATATTGATGATATGATAAAAACACTAGTAAAATTACATAAAGATAATTTGTTTAAAAATGTCAAATATGATAGATTTGGTTCTCTACTTAGGTTCGTTCTAAAAGAGAATTATGTTTATCATAATGGTAATTATTATCAACAGATTAAGGGTCTACCACAAGGTGACCCAGCTAGCAACTGTCTTGCCAATTTATATTTACATTATTTTGAAAATAGTTTCACAGACAACTTAGAATTTTATTTTTTTCGTTATATAGATGATATAGTCATTTTTGGCAAGCAAGACAACTTTATACCTAATATTAATCTTTATCCACAATATCTTAATTTAATACAGACAAATAGTAACAGTTACGAAGCAAATTTTCTTGATATAGAAATTAAATTAAAAGATTATAAAATAGTTACTAATATTTATGATAAACGAGAAGACTTTAATTTCAATATTATAAAAGTACCGCATCGGGAGAGTAATGTGCATGTATCTATATTCAGAAATATTGTTCTTAATTACACACTACGCAATAAATTTCTAGTTTCTAATAAATCTGAAAAAATAAAAAAAATTATAAACATTTTACTAAATACTGTTTAATTCAAAACTACCCTATTAATTTTATTAATAGATATTTAAATAATGAAATTCTAAATAGTAAGGATTAAATTTCCATAGTTTTAAAAGTTTATATTATAGATTTATTATTCTTCCTAGATAGTTTTAAATACCCTCAGTTTCTAGTTTTAGATAAAATTATATATATATATACTTTTTTAGAATATATTATAACTTTTAAACCATATTAAGAGTCTCTAAGATAATGGTAGTATGTTTACATTTCTTATTTTATTATTTCTATTCTTTTCATACTTTTGCTAAGTGCTATTTTTCAGCCTCTGCTTTGTTTTGAAATTGTATTTGGGTCCAGAATCTGGCAATAACTTGTTTATTGTACTCAGATTTAGCGCGGGCTCTGCATTTCAGTATGCAATTTTTGGGTAAGTTACCTTTTCCTTATAATGGATTTAGATTTCCTATCCATTATTTCCAATTGGTATTTGCTCGGTATTATTAACAAAAAAAGGGGGAAGGTTGGCTGGCCAAAAAACATGTTCAACCCCACTTTTATACAGAAGGATTTTTTTAAAGAAAATTTTATGTATACAAGCTGTCCTAAGTCAGCAATGTTGATAATACTGAAGCATCCATTCTATTATATTTTACTCTGTTATTTCAATCTTTCATATCTCCTTCTAAATTCTGTTGTCTTGTTATCTAGCAATTGATATTCTTTTAAGTATTAATCATGTAATTCATCTCTCTCTCTTGTAGAGAAATTTTGATTATATATATATTTGGAGAAGATACTGCTTTGTGATGGCATTTAGACTTCACGTGGATAGGACCAGTCACAAACTTGAAGTTTATACATCTGTACAAAAGGACAATACTCTGTTGAAATGTGCCTAACCTTGCTAATTTAGGAAGTCGTATGCTCGACAAGTTTGATTGGAATAAGGTGAAAAATAGCAATTTTGTAAGTGAAATTTGGAGGCTATAAATTTTTTAATAAACTTCTAGTTTTGTTCAAATCTATCAGAATTTAAAGGCGTCTTAGAATGCTTTCTCACAAAATTGTACAAGAAATAAAAATGAGCGACATTTGTTCTACTTTGATAGCGATATTTATTCCACATCTTGGGTGCGCTCGACAAAATTAAATTCCTAAGTTCAAATTTCGCATCGTCAGAGCTCAGGTACCTCCATCTGGGGAGGAAACTGGGAGTCAAAATTACTTGCGGCAACTGGTGTCTCCTATACGGTGCCGCCCTAAAAAGTGATACCAGCTCCTGAGGTGCCAGTGATTCCCAAAGTGGTCTTTATAGATCCCCAGGGGTCTATGACGACCTGCAAGGGGTACGCGCCAGCGAAAAAATAATTTAGGGGTCCATGAGCTAGGTGTAAATGGGGTCTATAATAGTGACTCTCATTAAACACATGACTTCAATCTTTAAAAAAGAATTAAGTCTAGTGGAAACCAGATTTTACCAATTTAACTGATTTATTTACTAAACTTAGTGAGGTTAGTTTGAGGTTACTAGGTGACAGCATAAATTTTACTAAGAAAAGGACCATTTCAGCATTTCTTTCCAGAATTAAAATAAAGAAATACAATATTGAAAGTAGCGAATTTTCTCAATTTGTCACAGGCAATCAATCTAACAGGACATTTTAACCTACGTTTAACATTTAAATGCTCTTTACTAAGATCTTGAAACTAGGTTTGAGATTGTTTTTTTTATAGTAATAAAAAACCACAGAGTAGACAATGAATTCATGTAGTCACATTGTAAAAAAAATGTCATATTACAATAGGAAATTATCAGAATAGGCCCTAGCGATCTTAAAATAAAGTTTAGAAACGGATGTCATTAATTTTGGCTTTAAAAAGCATACATGTTATTTGTCGCGAATTATGGAATATGGTGAGAAAGTTTTTTAACTGCTTTTCCTAGTGAGTTTCAGTGAGTTTGCTAATCTCAAAAACAAAATAAAAAGTAGGGGGGGGGACTTACTAACAAAGAAAATTTAGTTTTCAACTTGACTACATTGATTTTAAGTATTGAAAATTTGTTAATGATTCACCCCTCTCCTTAAAAACATTTGTTGTTTAGTTATTTTATGTAACAGTTGCTTTAAGTATTAAATTAATTCATTTTAATTTTAATTTAATTCATTAACATGTGCTTTTTTAAATTTTAAACGCTATACTTCACTCGAGTTAGAAATTGAATTCTTTTAAAGTAAGTAGTAGTAGCAGCTGTCAAAAAGACACTGAAGTTGATAAATTTGCGAAAATTCAATATTAGGTAAGCAGGGAAACATGGCAAGTGGTCTGTGAGACAAAAAAGTTTGAGAACCTCTGATTGTACAGTTTTAAAAGCATTTTCATTTGATGATGCATGGATATGTATTGTTTGGGTGGATGCACTTATTTATAAATTTCGTATTGTTATATAATATTCCTCAGGGAAAAAAAAATCTAACCTGAAAACTTGAATCCCTTCTAAAGATTGTTTACTCTACAGCTATCTTGGGAGCTAGAGCATTTGGCCATGAAAGAGAACGAATTCAAAGAAATTTACATCGAACTGAGCAACCAGTGTAAAAAGTACTCCTGTGACCTTCTAGATCTGTGTAGAAGTACTGAAGAAGTAATCGCTGTCCTGAATAAGAAGACGGATTCCGGCTCTGACCAAGATGAAGACCCCGATCAACTGACATTGTCCAGGCTGAAGTTGGCTTTGAAATACGAACAAAAACAGGTAAGCGGATCTAGATGGAAGAGCAAAAATTCAAGCTTTTTATAAAATGTATAATGGCAATTTGTAAAGTATATTAATACTAAATCTCGTTTTATAGCCTATTCTGATTTAATTCATCTATAATAAAATCCTTTATTTTATTAAATAAGAATTTATAAAAAGAAGATAATTTATAAAATAAGAATTTATTAAGTACAGTAATTCTCTGAATAAAAAAAAAGAATCACTAAAACTATATAAACATTCCTTTTGCGAGGATATTCACGATGGTATCATTTTACCCTATCCGTAGAAAAAATATCGTTACCATCCTACAAAAATGCAAATAAGACAATTAGAAGCAAATATATCTTGCATCATTATTTATTTTTTTAAAAAAAATTAAGATTGCTCTAAAACTTAGACGTTTTTGGTTTCTTTTATTACATATACAGTGTGCCCGTTTAAGTCCATGGACTAAATTCATGTGACGTCACGATCACGTGAAAACTACGTCACGTGATCATCACGTGTTGTTTGTTTACTACAGTAGCTACGATTATTTCGTTCTTTTAGTTTTACATTATAATTTTTTAAATGACTTATTTTGCTCAAATGGTTGATCGATCATTTAAAGAAACGGTTATTGTAGTAGATAAAATCATTTTTTAATATGACAAAAAATTTGAGTGTTTTGAACTCGTACTTGTTATTTGTCTGGTTATCTCGTACATAATTAGCTATTTGTTACTGTAACTGAGTTGTTTATTTGGATTTAATAGTTTCAATTTTCATTGCTAAAATTATTTCTGCTTGAATATGTATCCTGTTCTCATAGTTACATAATTAAAATTGATTTCACAAGGCCAATTTTTGTTTTAAAAAATAATTTATGTAACTTAGAAGCCTTTTCATTAATTTTTTCAGTTCAAGATAGTGTTGAAAGTTTTTGTAGATACTCTCAAATGTATGTTTTATAAAAGTTAGTATGGATTCTGGTTTGAGATCTCTGGTTATATTTTTAAAAAATCTTGTGTTTTTTCCAAGTTTAGCGAGAAAAATAATTATTACAACAGATTTTCAAATCCATACTAACTTTTTTCGCAGTAACCTATGAAACATAAATCACTTAAAATGACTAAAACATTTTAAAAATTGGGCATCTTATGAGTTTGAAAAGATTTAAATTCTTAATTTTTTTTTAAACAGTGAAATAATAGCTGGTCAAACTGACTCTTTGCTTTCAGAATCAACATAATATAATTTGGAAAAAAACAACAACATAAATTGTATTTTTGCTGTTACTGTCTCCAAAAAACATTTTTAAAAAAGGGTAATTTTTAGCTTTAAAAACAAAGTGACTTAAGCCAATTTAAAAAAAAACACACACACACCTCAATTACTGGAAATTATTTGTTATGTCTGGTTGTACATTTTTTCTTGTTTGAAAAATTCTTATTTTTGAATACTATGGCCAAAATATATTCAATTAATTTTATGACCTGAAAAGTTTATGGAATGTCCAACACAATAATCTTGTGATTCGCGCTGTTTTATATATATATATATATATATATAAATGTTATTCATCATTGAAATTGTACAGAAATATTTGTTTGGCTTGATACATTTTGAATTGAATTGTGAATGGAAATTTTATGCGACTATTCATTTATATATATATATATATATATATATATATTGTATTGTACTTTTTCCATCTAATTTGCAGTTCATTGTGCTGTAAAAATGAAATTCAATTCATTTTCACCAATGGATAAATATTATTAATCAAAAACTTTCATATTAACTCACTTTAATATGAGATGAATAATGGCTTAATGTAAACTTTTTTACAAGTTTAAATTGAATTTTGGAACCATCTATTGTTTCTACATAAATCATTATTTTCTATTATTTTTCTAAATTATATGTAATTCAATAAGAAAAATATATTTAAAATTAAGGATAATTAAATTGAATTTCTGAAAATTATTTCTCCTTTTCTGATGATACATTCCCTTAATATTGTACAATATAAAAGAAGTAGATCAACATGTTATAGGCACTTTATATAAAAAAAAGTATTTATTAAAATTTTTTAATGTAAATGTTTAATATAGTACATATTCGCATTAATAATAACTTGTGATCCAAGTGTCGCATACCCATGCACATGTTTTTTATTGCGTGATGTTATTTTTATAAAAGTTTTAATTTTTTTTTGTTTGATTCTTAATATAGCAACTGCTGAAGGTAACTTTTTAATATGCTCAAAGAGCTCTCTCAACACTTGCTACAGTAACTGCAACTTAAGAAAAAAGTATTAAAACAATTAATACATCTAGAAATAACTCATTATATTTATTTAGCATGTATTGCAGTATATATTGTGTGTTATTTAAATCTCTTACATTCAAAATTAAAATTCTGTTGCTAACTGATTTCATCTACATTTTTGTTGTAAACTTAACAAAAGTCTTGTAACTTTTTTTTAATTCATGTTTTCCGCAGGTTTTTAAATCAGAATTAATATTTGGTATACTTATATAAATCTATTCGCGTAATAACTGTATCAATATTGCAGTGTTATAGAAGTAACATGTAAATTCCTCTACTTTGTTTTTTTATAATTTGCTAAGTGATGCACAATTCTATTTTTAGAGGTTTTTAAAATTTTTGTTTACATATGATAAATTAACACAGGGTCATATTTATTTATTCTATTAAACTAAAAAGATTTCCATTTATAGCTGTTCATATTATTTCATGGTTTCCACAAAGTGGGAGATTATTAAATGCTAAGAATTGAATGACAAGTCTTTGAAATATCAATTTGAGAGTCGTTACATTTCCTTATTTATAAAAACTTTACCATGTTCAATTTTTGTTATTTTATTAGAATCATTTTAGATATCTTTATATGTATAAAGTATTTACATGTAATACATTGTAAAAATAAAATTCATTTTCATCAAAGAACTGATCACTAATTAAATAAAATATTAATTTGAATTTTAAGTGTAGGTAGGCAAACTTGAGGTAAATGTAATATATTTTATAGACAATTGTTACTTTTTAATTCTAAATGCTGAAAAAAAATGAGAAAATTCACGGATAACATTTTTGATATATATAAATTCCCACCCGTGTGAAGAACGAGTATACCAGCTAATAGCATACTAGTACAAAGGAAGAAAAAATTAAGAACTTTCTATAGTATTGATAAAGCAAACGACAAAATTACAGGATCATTTCAAATATCTTACACTGGTAAGCCACACTATTATAAAATATGCAATTTATGAAGTTGTAAAAAAAAAATTTCATCATAGGATAAATATATATGAAATACTTCCCTATCAACTCTTAATATTTTATGTACAAAATTATTTTAAAAAGCTTAACATTGTAAAACAGATACATCTATAAAATCCACAAATCATTAAGAAATATCCATAACTACGAAGGGGTGAGCAGAAAAAAAAGTTACAAGTCGAATAAAAAATATTTATTTACAATAGACAGAAAATACAAAAAGGGAATTAAGAGGCATATTCACCTATCACATTTCGTCATAATTACCAAGTCTATTTAGGCATTTATCATAGAGAATGCAGAACCTACTTGTTTAATCCGTCTAGGTAGAAATCAGGTCCTTGTCCATTGAGCCAGTCTCAGTACAATAATTTATAAATTCAATTATTTTATCTAAAGACCATAATTTAAATAAATAAATTATATTAATGAAAATTTTAAATAAGTGAAAATTAATAGTTTTTTTTATATAAAAACACAACATAAAGTGCTTGATTTAAAAATACTATGCCTTATAAAAAAAATTAGTAACAATTTGGGAGAATCTTAATGTAAACACAACATTTCTCCAAATTGAATTTAAGTTTTAAATGAAAAAATTTACATTTCTTTATCAAAATGGTTTGGCATTTCTTGCCTTTACTTTTAATGCGTTGGAATCAAATTAGGATTTACTCATAAATAGCAATAACTATGTAATGACTAAAGCTTAATAATGCATATTCATTAAAATAGAAAACAATGCAATTGATATTCAACGCTACTCAAAAAAATAAGAATCAAATTATAAACTTATCATTGATAATATAGCTATTCAAAAAATTTTAATTTGTCCATTCACATTTCTTTTACAGAAGTTTAAAAAGCTGCTAAATTTGAATAGTTGCCATTACTTTTAATCTTTTAGAATCAACTTTTAATTCAATGACTAGCTTTCATGGCCCGGCGTTGCACGGGCTTATACCGAGGGTATAACTTAATCCCCATGTTAATTTCCTCCTTCTATTCTAACGCCAACACTTTTGTGGGGTTTGATGTGTACGATGTGAGTGCATGTCTCGTGAGTGCGTGTCATGGCTTTGTTGCTTAACATTTTCCCTTCTCTTCACAAATTCTCGATCCTAGTACCACTGAAGACCCGCAGTGTAGGGGCGCGATGCACGTAAAATCTGTCGAGAGCACAAACGTCCTCCCGTTGGTGTAGTGGTGTAGTTAGGAGAGGGGGTACCAGCTCAGATGTCGTCCACTTGACCATGGTTCAAAATTACGTGGACCGTCTCCAAAAGGCCTCGTGTAGCTGAACAGTGGGACGTTAATATTCAATCAATCTTCACAAATTCAGCACTTCCAATATTATTTTTCGAAATTACTTTAATTTATTTGTTTCTTTCCTCTCCGCTTAGCCTGGCGTTGCACGAGCTTTTACCGAGGGAATAACTTCACCCTCATAAAAATTTCGTGTTTCCCTCAGGCCGATAGCACTTGTGTGTGTGTGTGTGTATGCGCGCGATGTGAGTGATTTCTTTATTTATGTCATAAAAACTCCCTTTTTCGAAATTTGTTCTTGCGTTGGTGTAATGTGGTAATTCTTAAAGATGGGTGAATGCTCAGGTGTCGTCCTCGTCACTTGAGCATGGTTGAAAATTTCGAGGTCCGTCACCAAAAACCCTTGAATAGGCAAACAGTTCGAATTTAAAAATAACCCACTCACTTTCCAATTCTTTCCTTTTCCTGAGTGAATAATTTCATCCCCATGGAAATTTCGTGTTTCCCTCAGGCCGATAGCACTTGTGTGTGTGTGTGTGTGTGTGTGTATGCGCGCGATATGAGTGATTTCTTTAACTATGTCATAAAAACTCCCTTTTTCGAAATTTGTTCTTGCGTTGGTGTGGTGTGGTAATTATTAAAGATGGGGTGAAAGCTCAGGTGTCGTTCTCGTCACTTGAGAATGGTTGAAAATTTCGAGGTCCGTCACCAAAAATTTTCGAATAGGCAAACAGGGTGAATTTTAAAATCACCCATTCACTTTCCAATTCTTTCGTTGCAATTTTTTATTTCCCGGAAACGAAAATGTAGTCTTTTTAAAAATAGTTGTATGCTGAAAAAAAGACAGAAAGAATAAATTTTTAAAATTACAAAATTTCACTACTATTTTAATTCTTGGAGTAAAATTGTGAGGATTTATTGAAATATTCGACTCGGGGGGAAAACGTTTCATGCAATTACCTTTATAAAAGATAAATTATCAAAGTATTTTGAGTGTTTTATTAAAATTTGTTCAAAAAATTTTTGGCTTTTTTTTAAAATCACTGATTCTAAAAGTTTTAAATTGAAAATTTCGAAGTCAGTCGCCAAAAAACTCTGGAGTAGGTGAACAGTGCGACTTTTTAAAAATCCCTCACTCAAATTTCAATAACGGAAAAAATATTGCAACAGCAAGTTTGACCTTGGCCACTGAGCGTTAAACAGAGGGGAAAAAAATAATAATAATGATTCACGCGCATGCGCAAAGCCTTTAGAATGTCTTTAAAGTTTTCATTATTTTTGAGGGCTCAATTTATAATTGAAAATTCCAAGTTTTCACATATTGATTGGAAACAACAATAATTTTTGAAGAAAAAAGGTTACAAAAATAATGCTTAAATTATTTCTCGCAAAAACTTTATTTTACGAAAATCACAAAAAAAATCTTTAAAATCCGTAATTTTTGAGCAAAATCGACACACGGGAAAAAATTTAATGCAATTTTTTTTTTCACTGAAGGAATTATTAAATGATCGATTTAAGTATTTTGAGTGTTTTATTACAATTCGTTCAAAAAAGTTTTCGGCTTTTTATTTTTTAAATCACTGATTCAGAAAGTTTTAAAAATCATTTTTATATAAACGCAACGATATTGATTCATATGAGAAAAAATCATAAAATATGCAAAACAGCATTGTTTTGTTTAAAAAAAAAGTTGTTTTTTTTCTATAAAATTTTTTAAAGAAAGATTGTTTTTTCCCGGAAACGAAACTGTAGCATTTTTATTAATAGTTGTATGCTGAAAAAAGAACAGAAAGTATAAATTTTTCAAATTACAAAATTTCACTACTATTTTAATTCTTGAAGTAAAATTGTGAGAATTTTTTGAAATATTCGACACGGGGAAAAATGTTTCATGCAATTACGCATTATTTTAAAGTAAACTATAAGTTTTATGAAAGAGAACAAAAATTTCGATACTGATAAATATTTTAAATGAATCGCAGAAATGCATTGAATGCATTTTAATTTTAAAAAAATATATTAATTTAAATCCATTATCAATAAATAATAATAAAAAAAATTCTACAGATAGCTCTTGAAACGTTTGGATGTTTGATTAAACATATATAAGTGTTAAAAATCCACTTTTGGGGGAAAACCTAGTTATATGCTAACATTCACTGAAAAAAAACATTCAAAAAGAAAATAATACTATTTGATAAAAACATTTAATTTTTTTAATTTTAATTTTATAGTTTTTCATTCCACTCTGTGTTAATTAAATTATTTAAACACGTATCTGCGAAAAAAATTATATTATACAAAACTAACTTATTAATTATTTTTAATAAAATTGATTAAAATTTTCATTTAGCAATTAATTGTGACATACCATTTGCTTACACAATGGCAGCACTCAAAATGAAGTAAATTTCAGATCAGTGGGGATGCAGCAAGTGAATTCAATCATTGAAGAAGAGAGAATTAATTTACGGGTGGGAAAAATAAGCAGAAATGAACAAAATCGAATTGTTGAAAAAGATAGAAATTACTTTGAATGATTAAAAATCAGAAAAAAACCTTTTTGAAGGCAGAAAAAAAAAAAAAATGATAAGTACATCAAAATAACAGAGGATCATGTTAAAATAAGTATTTATCAGTAAAATTAATTTACGTGGGAAAAATTAGCAGAAATGAAAAAAAAGATATCTTCCACGATTCGAACTCGCAGAGACACGATCTGCTTTACGGTGTAAATGAGAGAAGCGAAGCGCTACCGACTGTGCTAACGGGACCCGTAGCGATAAATGAAAATATGCAACAATAATGAATGGGAGGACGAAAAAATAATTTTTTCACTCGCATTTTTTTTTTTTTTACTCGCCAAAGTTACTGATTTCCCCCTGTTTAAAGCAGAATTTTTTTAGTGTAACCCTTGAGTTAGATGCGGTCGAAGGCCAAACATGTCAGAAGTCTTTGGCGCAAAGCTAATTTTCGACGTCAATGTTTGGCTAAATGTAAAATCGCGTATTTTGAATTATTTTAAAAATCATTACCTTCATTTTAAGGGCATAATTTTTACGTTAATGCTCTCAAACATCACCAACTATTTGCAAAAATAACGTACTTTGAAATAAAAAATGTACAAATTACTACTTTTTAATTTATTTCTCAGAAAAATATAAGTTTACGAAAATCACAATTTTTTTTTTAAATCCGTAATTTTGAAGCAATTTTTTCAATCTTCGTATATGTTACGGATAATATTACTGTACACAAGGAAAAAAGATTTTGTGAGATTATCTTCATAAATGACGAAGTTATTCAATGTGAAGTAAAAATTAAGACTACTTTTTAAAAATTCTTTTAAAAAAAGTTATGGGAATTATTTTTTAAATGAATGGATCTAAAAGAGAAAGGCTTGAAGTTAATTAGTGTAGAATATCGATTTAATAGCACGAAAAGTAATTCATACCCAACGATTTAGAAATAATTTTCATAAAAACGCATCAGTTTTAACACTATTTTAAAAAATTCGAAAAAAATAGAAAATATCGTTATTTTACAAAAAACATTATACCGTTGCGTGGCGAAATAAATGATCTTTCCGATTCTGTAATTATTTTTTGTCTAATTTTGACACCGAAAATTAGATGACAATTTTAATATGGTGGAAAACGTAAGATTACCGCTCGGCCGAAACGGAAGGGAAGTTCCGCCAAGTAAACAACCGGCAGGAGTAAAACAATTAGGCGTTTTAAGGTTTTTAATTAATATCTTTTTAACTAATTACAATATCGGAATATAAATGGGCAATACGGCTTCCCCGGAAAATTCCCGATCTTTTGGTACCTTCCGCGACTTTCTGCGTGGTACGGTTCGTGAGAAGAGAGACGCACATACATACATACATACATAGATACGTTTGTTTACCTTCGAATTTTAATAGTGTAAGATAAATAACTATATCAATGTTATTAAAAACCAATTTTGTATTTTAAAACAATGAGTTAAACTAAAGCATAAATGAGCAAATAGCAATGCATTCATAATAGTTTCAGAAAGTATCTAAATTAGAACACAAAATAATTTATAACTTACCTCAGAAATTGTTCTGATCTGAATTGATGACTTGTACTTTACTCTCTTCATTTCTGCTTTTACAACGCTTTTGATAAAAAAATTAATAATGCACTGAGCAATCAGGCTCGGTAAGCGACATGTTGCTCACAAATTTGTCATCGAATATACAATAAAGAACTACAAAATTAATTGAGAACTAAAATAACTGAGAGCTATATCTAAGTGAATCAAGAACTATAAACAAATACACCAGCTAACACTAGTCGAAGCAGACGAATACCTAATTAGATAAATAAATTACAATAAAACAAAAATTATGTAAAAAAGTTGTTAAGATTATTTCCTAACAAATATATACACTAGAATAATGCAAGAAATACAATGATATCACATATTTTAATTAGATAAAATTAAAGCTAAAGAATGTCAACAATTTGCGTATATGGTTCTACCACGGTAATACAAAGCACGTGCAATTGTTGTCCATTTTGTAACGTGATTCCCCGCTTGGCGTCTGTCTGGCGTGAATTTCGTCCATTGTCACCTCAATAATTTATGAACGACAAGAGATGTAGTCATAAAAGTGGGGTCTAGGGAAAATTGTCCATTCGCTGCACAAAAAAGCTTCTTACAGAGACACCTGACGAATAGATTTAGAGTTAGTGTTCAAAAAATAAATTTTGAGTCAGTATTCATCAAAAAAGTTCACGAAAAAAGTCAACTTCAAAGTTGTTCAGCATCATCGATTTAGTAAAAGAAGTTTCCTTCCCTAAAGTAATATTGAAAATAGATGACGTAAATTGCATGTTTATTTGGTTCGTAACTGCCAGAATTGGAACGGGGAAGAAAAGAGGAAATAACACACTCGTGATATTATGATTGGTGCAACTTCATTCTGAGCTACTTGGAAGTCCAGCCAACGTTTCTTGCCGACATCATATGGATGGATGAGGCAAGCTTAGCGTGTAATACTATGCAGAGTACGCAGAACATCCATTACAGATTGTTGAATAATTTTAGATGTGCGGTTGAAGTTCGACATCAGGTTCGCTGGTCAATAATGTCTGGTGCGGAATATTCAAAAACAGACTGATTGACCAGGTATTTTATTAGTGTTTGAGGCACGGTCACCTGACTTGAACCCATTGTATTCTTTTTGTGGGGATACATTAAAAAAAGAGTCTATGCATCAATACAGCAGGAACTTGGAAACTTTCTTACGGATGCTTGTGTAAGTGTTTCACGTGCAATATTGAAGAAAGTACTGTGGAAAATGCAAACTGTGTCAGGATGTGTATTGTTGCTGAAGGACACCATTTTAAGCATGGCAGTCTCCTTTCTAGGAAAGGCGGTTTTGTTCATAGGGATCAAATACATGTGTGCTTGATGTTTTTCATTTGTATCATTTTTGTGCACAAGATGTTTATTTGTAATAAATGAATGATGCTAAACAACTTTGTAGTTGATTTTTTTCATGTGGTGTGTGTATCTTACCGTCTTTTGAAATAAGAACGCTAGCTCTAAAGTTATCCACCAGGTAGCTTTATAAGCAGTTTTTTTGTATAGCGCCCAGCAACATTACTCTATCTAGACCCTCCCCCTTTTATGACTATACCGCGTGCCGTGCATAAATTATTAGAATCCCTACGCACTTTAGAAGGCACACCGTACGAAAATTTATGAGTTTCGTATGCTTATCAAGATTGCTTTCACGATATTCAATTCCATTTTATTTTCTGCTAATTTGACGAACTTGCATCTTTTATCTGCAGCAGCTTTTGAAATAAAAAAAAATTTGAACGTATTCACATACACACATAAAATAAAGCTTCAATATCACCTGAGGAGTTCTGTATGGAACAGTAGCAATACATATACTCTTCAACATGACTCTCTTTTCAAAAGCCCCAAAATAAATAAAGCTATTAAAATTGTGGTGACCTGTAGTCACCCCTTACATTCCTACCTTCCTGTCTATCTGAAAACCCGGCTAGATGTGTAGGAGGAACTAAATGATCCATTGGCATTATTTCAATATAAACTGATTTATTAATTCTTATCACTTATTAAGAAACAGACACAACACAATTCTAATTAAGGTATATAAACTGTGGTAGAGTGCAGAGGTGAGATATAAAATTGCGGGAATATTATTACAGAACTTCAACTGAATCTAAGATAGCTTAAACGCGCACATTTACAACAACGCCGCACACTAATAATCAGCTTTTACTTAATCAAATTTACAGTACCTTGTGCTTTAATGCTTCGGTTCCTTCACGAAGAACTTCAGGCACTGTTGTTAGCTGGATCAAATGCCGATGGCTCCACGCTCCGTAATATTTAATTACACAGCTTTTCAATCTTCAATAACCACTTCTCTTTGCACACATAAAACGTATCAACCTCGCTTAACTAGTCAACAACTACGTGTCGACCGCTCACTCTCTTCACTTTATTTTACTAAGGAGGTCACTTCACAAAAGTCGTCCCAAAAATCGATTTTTCAATTTTGATTGAAAAATAAAATACCACTCTTTCTCTTTCCAATGCAATTTAAATTTTTGTTCTAGTTGAATTAGAAGTATTTTTAATATTTTTAAAAAAATTTGTTTACATCCATCAAACCCAAAAACAGCTGATTGCCACGCCCCTTTCATATCAAAACAAAAGACACTTGCTACTTTTCAGCCTCATGAAATATTTTAAATTGATTAAAAGGATTTATTTTGATCCGTAACTTGTTCAGGAAAGAAGTGAAGTGAATAATTGTAGCTGTTTGTTTACATTCTGGAAACTCGCATGTTGTTTTTTACCTCTTCAAATATTTTACGAATTTCTGCTATTGGAAACATTGCTTCTATCAAAACATTTTTTAACATGCATTGGTTTAAAAACGTTTAAAAAACGAAAGTTTGGAAACAAAGGTACAAAAACCCAAACTTTCCAGAAATTAAATGCGTCATAAGTCAGAATAATGAATTCAAGTTATACATGAATAATTCAACTTTAAAAGCTATATATATATATATATATATATATATATATATAATCAAAATCTTGTTTTAGATTCATTTGAAAGTTTTTTTTTTAAATAATGGACATTCTACTGTTTTCTTGTGCTTTGAAACCACATTTATTATAAATAAAATGTAAAAAACAAGGTATTCACATAAATTTTGGTCGCCAAATCCAAAGTTTAGTTCTAAAGTTGTTGACATGTTGTGACTTTTGTGATGTTATTCAAACATTTCTTAATACCAGGTTTACTAAAACAGTAGTTAATCAAAAAAGATACAAAATTATATGAAGTAATCAATGGGCTTTCATATGCTATTATTTTTATTGGAAAAGAGAAGCAACTGCGAAAATATTTTGTAGAGTTATGAATTGTCACATCCACCAAAGTGGTTTTACGAGTTCATGCATGCATTAAATAACACGACACAGAAAGTAGCCAGTCTATAGTATTATCTATACAACTGCTTTCGAAATATTATTTAATAATGCAAGTCCTAATGTACCGGTGTTTGTCTATGGCATTTGGCAAAAAAGGGGTCATGTTTCTCTGAATGGTGTTATTACAGCAGTTAGTGTGAACACTGGGAAAGTTGTTGATGCCGAAAAGAGGAAATACTGAAGTAATTTTAACGGCAATGTACATAACATTGAGTGTTCGGCAGATTACTTCGGAAGTAGTAGGGGGATGAAAGTTGAAGGTGCACTTTGTATCTTCCATTGCTCAGAGGCACAGCACAATTTACGATACACAAATTACGATTTACTAATTGCGACAAAATATTTGGGTGATGAGGGCTTTAAAGCATACAAAGCAGTTTTAGAATCTTAACCTTAGAAAGATGTCGACATTAAAACATTAGAATGTGTTGGTCATGTTGAGAAAAGGATGTAGACATGACAGGGCATTAAAATCAAAATTTAAAGGCAAAAAACTTGAGGACAAAAAATCTCTAGGAGGTCGTTATAGATTGACAGATACAGGAATAGACAAATTGTAAAGATACTATGTTTCGTGTGGCTATTTGAAGCAACTCAGAAAACTTGTCAGTCATGATGCAAACTATTTGGGCTATATTTTTTTCATAAACTCTCCACAGATTTGAAAATACGACACGGCTTTTGCGCCATGGGAGGTGATTCATGGTGTGAATATAATAGGTTCATACTGAAAGGTGACACATATAAGCTTAACACAACTCACCTATTGCAATTAGCAATTGCATTAAAAAAGTATTTAGAGATTTCTCTAGTCTTGAACTTTTATTTAGGTGCTTTCACGGTAAAAATTAAAATTTCAATGAAACCTTAAATCGTATTTGATTTATAGTTCCAAAAACTATATTTATACAATTAGGAACTTAAAAAACTATAGTATTTGAAGCTACATTTTTATATAATCAAGGTTTCATTACCAAATTAAAAGTTTTAGATGCATTAAACATTCAAACCCTGGATTTTACAAATGTCGAGCGTTGGAAGAAGTAGATCATGCGCATATTAAGAATGCGAAATAGGCAGTTTTACAATGAACCAAAGAAGCTAGAACTAAAAACAAACAATTAAAATGTAGACAAGAAGATGATCTTGCATATGGTACCAGAAATCTAAGTTGTGGTTCTGGTACGTATTAGTTAATAGTAAATTTTTAATTAAATCACTATTTCTCAAAAGTGTAAAACAAAAGGAACATTTTTGAAAAATCTACTTAATTTATAGCTTTGAAACTTTGCACATATGTTAACACTATACAAATAAATATTTTAATAATAAATTTTGTCAAAAAAATTATTCAAAAAAATTTTATGGATTAAAATGTACAAGAATTTTCATCGTTTTAATAATTTTGACGTGTTACTCCACATATGAATTTTTTAAAAAAAAACTAATCAAAATTTTGAAAAATTCTCTCATTAAAATAATAAAAACAATACAATAAATCTACACAAAAAAATTCATGACTGTACAACTTGTCAATTTTTCAAAAATGTTCCTTAAATTTGGTCATTTTTAACATTACGGAGATAGGGAAAAGGCTGCGTGAAGTGACCCCCTTCTTGACCTCTTACTTCGCTCTCCTTCAACTCACGAAAACCGAATTTATATAATATTCTTCATTTACATAAATCACGTTTGGTTTCTCGATGAAGGTTGGTTGAAATAAATACTTTGATTTAAAGGGGAAAAGAAGAAATTAGTATAGACGCATATAGATCCGTCACAAATTTTAATATTTTGAACCAATTTAGCTCTACTTAAGAAATTATGACTGATAAATAATTCATAACTCCTCACAAAAGAATTCTTTTTATTTATTTGTTTATTTTATTGCTTATAAATGACAATAATTTGTATGTTAGAATATAAATCTGTTGTAATACAAAATCATAAAAAATGGTTTATTACTAAATATCGAACAAAACTAAGGGAAATGAAATTTAAAAAATTATAAACAAGAGCATGAGACCTGTTAAGACGTCAGATGACCAAAAGCGGCAAAAACACATGTTTTCTAAAGCTGTCACTGATGTAGGTTTGATCTTTTTTTTTATAGGATCCTATATATAAACCTTTCCCTTATAGCAGAAAATTTAAACCAAAAAATGAAAAGAACCCAAATTGAATATCATTAAAGCCGCCGAGCATTAGTGCTGCCGATGGTTTGCGATCTGTCTTCCTCCACTGCGTCCTTGCAATAACACACTACCGTTCCCTTCCTGGCTGAATCCCCTCTCTTCCCGTTGCTTCAAATTTCCTAATCATGCTTGCTAGTCCTTGACTATTGAGTGGGCTTGTTCGTAACCACTTCAAAGGCTGAAATTTCCGCAGAGGTTCGGTAGCAGAGTCTCCGTTTCGGTAAAACAATTTTACCAGTAAAGCACATTCCTAGAGAGTCAACTAGGGTTTCTTTCCCAGGAACCCGGGAAGTCATAAGATTTCTGTACTTTTTATATTCCCGGGAATTATACTTCATTCCCGGGAATCGCATGGGGCTTCAATTATCTATGAGGAAGCTATTTTTGACTTAACTGTAGATTTCAACCTCGGACATCCTACTGTGGCAATTTGCGATCGTTCACCCCGAACTTCCTGGACGAAGGAATGTTCGTAACCGCAACTGTGGGGTTAGAGTATAATATGAGAAAGAAAGATTAACGCTTAAGTTGGATTAGTGAGAATTTTTCCAGCTAGCCGTGGGAAGGAGTATCTGTCCAGATCAATTTCTATCTATCTGTGTATCGGGCTTCGTTAACGAGAAGTATTGGGTTTT
The DNA here is from genome assembly GCA_019973975.1 of Trichonephila clavata. NCBI lineage: Eukaryota > Metazoa > Arthropoda > Arachnida > Araneae > Nephilidae > Trichonephila > Trichonephila clavata. The sequence goes on along the minus strand of BMAO01034410.1, from coordinate 28,856 downwards.
TAAATCAATCGCATTTCGTAGCCAACCAGCACTATCTTATCGAAGCTCCAAGATCTTGATTTATGTGGATAACGTAATACTAACATTTGAAACTTTTATTTATTTAATCTTTTTTTAAAAAAATGTTTTTGGATGCTTGTCTTTATTATGAGCTGTATTTAATTAAATTAGCAGTTTGAAGAAAGAAAAGAACCCACAAACTGTTTGGGGAGAATGTATTTAATTAGCCATCTCGCAATTTTTCATATTTGTTATTTTTCTAAACTTAATTTTCATGTGTATTAATAATTATTTATATTTATGTAATAATAATATAGCAATTCTCCATAAATAAGAAATCAGTTACACAAATAAAATATCTTAAATGCAATAATTAATATTTTTAACGTATATAATCGGCACTTCAGCAGCAAATGAGTTTTTAAGTATTTATTAATATTTATCTCTTAGTAGCAACATTAGAGAAATAATTGATTCAGATTTGACTGCTTAGTTTTCAAACGCATGTGAGCCAGTAAAGGAACATTAATTTCAGTAATTATTTTACAAATGAGAATTTTTTCCCAGAGATTTTTAATTTACAAAATCTTTAATTGTAATATAATTCCCATACCTGAGTGATAAAAGTATGAAATGCTCATGCTTTCTGAAATTTTATTTTAAAAATAAATAATCAATTTATTATATATTTTTTGTATTTTTTAACTCATTATGTAATTAAGTATTAATTTTGGAATTTATATATATCCATTTTTTATGATCATTATTGATTTTATTTTAAAATAACTTGTTTTTAAATTTTTTGAAATTTTGATGTATTTTCGGGAATGAAAAAACCCGGGATATCAGAAACCCTAGAGTCAACGTCTCAGCTTCCTTTACATGGAAACGAGTAGGACTGAGGTTCGTCTCTTGTATCTTTATATCGTTTTACATTAGTTTACATTGCACAACGCTATCTAATGGTGATTTTTGAAACTCCCAATAATTTCATTTAGCCATTACCGAATTTTCCTGCAATTCTACTGCATTATTTTTGCTACAGACTGCTCGCAAATTTCAAGTTTAATTCTGAACACTAGCTTAAAAATTCGTGCAAAAGTATATTGGAACTGTAGAAAAATAGTAGATTGGTTCACTCCACAGAAATCAGCGAAAATAATACAATTAGCCATGAGTTTCCATGCTACGATCTCTAACAGTTTATTTCATGAAGATTGTACATATATCACACTAAGTAAATTGTAATTTGAAAAGAAAATTTATATGCCATTAATTCATAAACGCAAAAAGACTAAAGTATTTCTTCTTTAAATCAGATGGAAATTCGAGCTAAGATCTCCTCTTCGCGTGCTTCGCTCTAAATTTTATTATTCTTTCAAGTTGCGTTAATCGTCGTGTGAGCTCGATTTCTTATTATTCGCAAAGCTGATAACTTTCCATGCTGAGGTCACAAACTTCGGAGAATTCTCACAAATGGAAATTGCATTCCACTTATCACCTCCAATGTTAAATTAAAAAAATTAGAGTAAAGAAAAATTTAATTCTTGGAAATTAGTGTGATAGTCTGGTATATATAGAGAGATGAACTGGCGAAAGGTGGAACGAAAAAAAAAAAAGAAAATAATAATTAACACCTATACGCAAATAAAGTATCAGATGATAGCTAAGCTCTTCGTGGACACCACTGCTACGCAGTGGCCTGTGACGTCGTAATGCAGTAGCGCTGTGATCACGTTTATGTAGAGACACCTCACTTGCTTGCTAAAACTTGTAGCACAAACGCGGTTTTTTTTGGTACCTTCTTTATTTACGTATCGTTAATATGGTTACTCGTCATCGTCTATATATATAAGGCAGTGATACTCAGACTTTTTTAAACCAGGGACTCTTTTTTTATAGTTAAATCTTGCTCACGGACTCCTTTATACTGACAAAACTTGTCCATATACCCCCAAGTGTAAAAGCTACATAAATGCATAGTATATAAATTTTAAAAAAATATTTTGTTGAAGAATTATTTATTGAAATTGTAACTTTTGTTTAAAATAAAATAAAAAAGTGATTTGGATGAACTTGAGGAGATGTTATGAGTGTATTTATGAGAGAGACCGGCTCAATATTTGTGAGTAGCAACCGTAAATCCCCACAAGCACTAATTTCAAGTCGGTTTTTTATGAGGTTTATAAAGGTACTGAATCCACGTTCTACCAAAGAGGAAGACGGTAAAGTAGCCAACAACTTCTGTGCAATGACCCATAATGCAGGATATAAAATTGGGATCTGTTTCTGATTCAGAATTTGTGGTATCCTTGTTCAAACATTGGTTTAAGTCTCTCGTTTGTGGATATTTCGATAAGATGTTCCTGTATTAGTATGGATTCATCTGTGTTTGGGATTTGAGAGTGTCTACCCGCAAAAGGGTTCGACACCTAGTCGGGAATATCCAAGTGAATTATTGTTATTTATTTAAATTTCCATAAAAGAACAAAAATGGATCAAATTTTTTTAAAATTTTACATTAAACCTTGCGTGGACCCCCTGATATTGTTCAGAGATCTCCAAATTAATTTTAGTATTCCACGAACCCCTTAAAAATATTCGGGACTCCTGAGGGTCCGTAGGGACCAATTTCGAACCACTGGTCTAAAGGATGTCATAAGATGGCGGATAGTTGGAAGACTCGAAGCGGGCCAATCATAGTCTACCTGCTGTAGGGACCTCGGGATTTCGAGAAATGTTGTTTTCATTCTGTGGAAACAGTTCACAAAGATTGGGAAAGTGGTCCGCCGATCTGGTTAAGCCTCAAAAGGGCAACAACATTGGCTTAAGGTCGTTATTTTCGTGATTGGTGTGAGAGGAGGCCTCATAACTGTCTCTAAACTTGTATAATGCAACAGGAATCTCTTTTTTATGGATAACAGTAGTTCAGAGACTTAATGCATGGTTCCTGTATGCCAGGCACCCTACAGTATGCATCCCTTTGACTGTGAACAACAAAAAGTCACATTGTAAACTTAAACTACGTCTAGCATTGTGCCGAGAACACCTGTTGGACAGGGAATGATTGAGGAGAGGGGAGGTTCTCTTCAGTGATGAGTCGTGATTTAGACATTACAGCGACTTGAGATAGATATATACTCTTCTCAAGATAACCCGCGTGTTGATAACGGCCCTCTAACATTGCTGAAAATACCACTAGGGTCCAGATGGTCTGGCAAGGTATCATGGCAGACGGGTATACCGACCTACATATGTTCGATAGAGGTATTCTGACAGGTCAGCGGTATAAGGACGAGATCCTTGCACTCTATATCAGACTTTCCTACGGAGCATATGGACCAAATTTCATCTTTTTGAATGATAACACAGGCCAACACAGGGCTCAATTGGTGGACAAATACCTCCAATTGGATTATATTCAAACATTGGAGTAATCTATGATGTCGGCTGACCTTTATCCCATCTAACACATATGGGACATCTTTGAACGCTCGAATTCAGCTCGAAGATCAGTTTCAGGGACCATCTATGAGCTAAAAAGGGCCTTGGTGCGAGAGTGGGTGTGGTTGCCTCAGGGGTTGATAAAGACCATGGTAAACAGTATGAAACACCGATGTGAGTGTTGTGTAGCTATTAGAGGTGATCATATGCTCGATTTGGCATGGTTTTTTTTTTGTGACTGACAGTGTACCGGCCAGCTGCTGTGCTAGACAAGTGATAGCTTTCCTTATTTAGGCTGCATGTTGTTCCAATTTTTGTTATTCCACGTATTGGTCTTATGTCAGATGATATTTTGGTCTGGTTTGTTTTTTTTTATTGCAAAAGAAAAAAAAATACCATTTGTCCCTTTAATTGTTTTCACCCTTGTGAGTGTGAATATTCACTCAAATATTTTTTACATGGTCTTTTTTAACATGATTTTGAAGTAATACGGTTCACCAATATACTCCATACACGATTTTTTTCATAGCATGAATTCTCCCTCCCCCCTCCGTCGTCCAGATTTTGTTTTCAAATTCCATTTTTGACAATGTAATCATAAGACGCGTTCAGCTTATGACGTGTGAGTGAATTCGTCTACTTGATGGTTTGCTTACTTTGTATTCTGGAGTTACGGGGAACACCCTAATTTTATAATTACTTTTTTCTCTATTTTTTCCTCTATTCACATGACTCGTTTACTAATTGTATTTTGTGTTAAAGAGTTAATTTTGTGAAATACAGTGATATATTCGATAAAATTCTAAAAATTGATGTTCAAATTAAAGTTTTTCTTAGTTCAATCATGAAATTTCCAGTATAGTTTGTGTTGGCGATGATTTTTACTATTAAATTGATCTAGTTCGTAATAAAAGTAGTGATGAATAGCTTTCTCTGTTGGTATGTAGAGGAATTCCTAATTTCAGTTTGAACTTTCATACGTTATACGTATTTATAGACTAAATTTTCACTTACACAAAGTTAATTTTTTTTAAATAAAAATGCAATGTGTGTGTGTGTATTTTAAACACGCTTTTATGAGTTTCACTTGCATGCAACGGAATCTTTGAACTCGATTTTTACACACTTTAAAACGTCAGATAAATTTTAAATTTCGCACACTTGTCAAGGACTTATAGCAATACAATAATTTTATAATTTTGTTCCATTGTCCTGATCAGGATCACCAGGAATAAGGATTTTCAGATTTTTCGACTAATTTTATGTACCACTTCCAGATTTGGCGACTTATTGTACATACCATTTTCAGATTTGGCGACTAACTCCATAAACCATTTTCAGATTTGGCGACTAAAAGATTAAGGTGTAACCCTAAAAGCGAATACACTTGTGGTTAATAGAAATAAAAAAAATTAAAGTGTTTTTTATGTGAGAAAGGGGACGGTGAGTGGGTCAGCAATTTCTTATCATAATGTAAACACACAATTGTCTAGTTTTTCTGAAAATAGGAATAAAAAAAAAGACTCGGTGCATGTGAAAAAATAATTTATGTTCTAATTGCCAAATTTTTTTTATTTTTATAAAGCAATACGTTTAGAAGTGATGATAGTAATTAACATTATGACAATACAATTAAAAGGTGATAATACGATTGACACTTAATATATTTCTTCTAACACAATTTTATTAGTTTAACCTGTATCTATATAGACGGGATCTTTGAAATATAACGATACCGGACTCATCCAAGACCCGTAAACGGAGAGAATATATACCCTTCAGAACCGTTAATTAATATCCATTGAAGAGCAAGACTAATTCCAGAAGCCACGTAATAAGGAGGGCATGCTGTTGAGAAATAAAGGCTGATCCCCTGTGCATCCGTGAAATGCTGTTTTAGCAAATTCTTTTACACGGCAATCAATATGCGGAGGGGTGCCATTCTGCAGGAAATTTATATCCACAAGGCATCCACGCTGTTGAAGTTCTGGGATTACAGTATATCGTGGTACCGTTTTCCTGTGACGGAACAGGTTTGGATTCCTTTTGTTTTTCTCTCTTCAAAAAATAAGGTCCAATGAGAAAGGTAGCTGTGAAACCACACCATACCGTCACTTTTTGGGGATGCATGGGTTTTTCCTAGGAAGCGTGAGGATTTTCCGCTGCTCAAATCTGACAATTGTGGGTGTTAACTTGGCCTTCCAGACAGAAATGGGCTTCGCCACTCCACCAAATGTTCCATGGCCAAGTGATGTCAACCACCATTCGAGTAAGGAACTGAAGTGCAAAAATTTTTTTAACCTCTGGATCCCCGTTCTTCAATTGATGCACAGTCTTGATTTTGTACGGATAAAAATGTAAAATCCACCATAAGATTTTCGCAAATACGATATATCCAATACACGGGATATAATTGGCACACTCACGCTACCATCCGGAGACTGACTGCTGGCTTTAACGACCGTGGTAGCCACATTTTCAATGCTAGATGACGGGATGTGTTTTCGTCCTCTACCTAGAAGAATGCCAAGTTGTCTAGTTGTCCATCTTGCGTGGGGCATATGGAGACATTGGACCTCTTCATATTTGCTTCATACGACGGAATTCTTTCACAGCTGCAAAGGAGTTCTGGTTCTGGTAGAACAATTTTACCAATATCGCTTTTTCTTTCAACGTAGGCATGCTGAGAATGCAGAGAAGCAATACTTCTCAAGCAGAATCCGCCTTCCTTTTATCCAAAGAATAATGCTAAAGGGCATGCGCTGCAACACAAACGCTGTTTCTGATTTTGAACATATGCAAATTAGTACCATTTGTTTTATTAATGTTACTTTGTATTTTTGACGCATATTTTTAAAACATATTAAATAAAGCTATGTGTATTACAGCGCCACCTACCGGCGAAAATTTGTACTATTTTTTTATTTAATAAATGTAAAGCGCACCATTTGAGTTAAGTGTAGTTAAAAATTTTCTCCATTTGGACCAACAGAACGGATTCTAGATCCCTCTGAAGGGAGCAACTTATTTCTTGAAAACCCTGTATATCTATACACACATATACACGGTTAGGAAGAAAGTTGCCTTCAGAAGTCTGTAGAATCCGTTTTATTGGTCCAAATGACATAGAATTTGAACTACAGATAATTCAAATGATGCGCTTGATATTTATTAAATAAAAAATATAGTACAAGCTTCCACCCGCAGGTGGAGCTGTAATAAACATAGCCGCATTTAATATGCTTTAAAAATAAGCGTCAAAAATATAAAGTAACAGTAATAAAATTGCTCAATATGATACCCTCCATGTTTAACAATGTGCTATAATCGCAGAATCATATTTTCAACAGCTTACCGGAGTAAATCTACTGGAATATCTAAACTATGGCGCTGATTGCTGTCCTTCAGATCAGGCAGAGTTGATGGTCTTTGATGGTGTAGATTTGTACTTTAGATAATAGCACAACCAAAAGTCGCAGGGGATCATATCCGACGAACGAGAAGGCCATGCTGTTGATAAAGGACGACTGATTACGCGTGCATCTGTGAAATTCTGTTTTAGCAAATCCTTTACACTGTGATCAATGTGCAGAGAGGTGCCTTCCTGCATGAAAGTTGTATCTTGAAGGAATCCACGCTGTTGAAATTCTGGGATTACAAAATCCCTTAGCATATCATGGTGACATTTTGCTGTGACGGAACAGGTAGGGATTCCCTTTGGTTTTATCTCTTCAAAAAATAAGGTCCAATGAGAAAGGTAGCTATGAAACCACACCATATCGTCACTTTTTTAGGATGCGTGAGTTTTTCCTGGATAGCGTGAGGATTTTCCGCAGCCCAAATCCGACAATTGTGGGTGTTAACTTGACCATCCAGGAAGAAGTGGGCTTCATCACTCCACAGAATGTTCCATGGCCAAGTGACGTGAACCACCATTCCAGCAAGGAACTTGTGACGGATCTGTACGGTTTTCACTAACCTCCTCAATAATTCTTTAAAGTTTTATTTATTTCAACCAATCTCCACCGGGAGCCAAAGCGTGATTTATGCAAATGAAAAATATTATATAAGTTCGGGTTTCGCGAGTTAAAAGAGGTATTAAAGTGAAGAGTTAGATTTTTGAAGTCAAATGAGTTGAAGCATCGGTAGATCAACACGCAGTTGTTGACAGTATTAGTAATCAGTTACGCGACGAGCTAGCCGGAGAGCTGAAGATTGAAATTGGAAAACCTAGTGTGGATCCTTAGCTATCAGCCCATCCAGCCAGTAATAAATTCATCACCACGACGGAACTGCCGAAGTTACAAGTATAAGGTTAGTGATTTAGAAATTAGTGAATATGTGTTCGTGTTTTAGCTGTAATTGTACGTGTTGATCTTTCGTGGATTCAGTCCCGATTCCGTAGTTCCGCTAGTAGCAACTCCTTCTCATACTCCACTGTGTTTTATTTCTCTTAAATTTGAAATGTATGGTTGTAGCCTTCCTTTGATTAATAAGCATCAATAAATATAGTGATTTGTAACTATGTCTCTTGAATTCTCAAATCCGCCTACACGTCCAGAAACCTTTAACGATAGAAGGGGAAATGATAATCTTAGGGGAGGTTATAATACACGACAAACTGAAGTGCAAAAATTTACGAACCTCTTGGTCCCCGTGCTTCAATTGATGCACAGTTTTGATTTTGTCGGGATAAAAATGCAAAATCCGCCGTAAGATTTTTCGCACAGTGGAATACGGCATATCCAATACATGTGATACAACTGACACACAGTACCATCCAGAGACTGACTGCTGGCTTCAACGACCACAGTAGCCACATTTTTTGATGCTAGAAGATGGGTTGTGCTTTCGTCTTTTACTTGGAAGAATGCCAAAATGTCCAGTTGTTTCAAATTTCTGTATCATCTTGCCTAGGCCATAAAGAGACATTGAACCTCTTCGTATTCGCTTCATACGGCGAAATTCTTTCAAAGCTGCAACGAAGTTCTGATGCTTCTGGTAGAGCAATTTTACCAATAGTGAGTTTTCTTCCAAAATAGGGAATGATGAGCATGCAGAGAAGCAATACTTCTTTAGCAGATTCCGCAATTCTTTTATCCAAAGAATAATGCCATTAGTCATGCGCTGAAACGCAAATGCTGTTTCTGATTTTGAATATATTCAAATAAGTACCATTTGTGTTATAACGCCATCTATCGGCAGAATTTTGTATTAATTTTTTTATGTAATAAATGTCAAGCGCATCATTTGAATTATCCGTAGTATATATTGTAATTCTTTTGGTCCAATAGGGCTGATTCTAAAGTCTTCTGAAGTGAGCAACTTATTTCTAGTAGTGAATGAATATTAACGTCACACTGTTCAGCTACATGGGGGCTTTTGGCGACGAACCTCATAAGTTTGAACCATGATCAAATGAAGAGGACAACACCTGAGCTGGCACCCCTCTCCTAACTTCCACACCACAGCAATGGGAGAATGTTTGAGCCTAGACATACTTAATGTGTATCGGCCCCCTTTACACTGCGGGTCTTCAGTGGTTCTAGGCTCAAACTCATGACATGCCAGTCCGTTATCTTGACCACTAAGCTACCATGGACCCTAAAATTGACAGAAATGTTTCAGGAACATCTTCAGCCGTTCGATTAGCTTCTGTCCACCTGGAGATACAACGAATATCTGTTAATCTCTAGGGGAGGTCCCTCTTTTTCAAGATGTATATGAGAAAATCTGGCTCCAGGAAAGTCATACTGCCCTAACGGAGTTTAAGTATGACACCCAACCATTACGGTCAGACAAACCATCTCATAGAATCACTTCTAGAGTAGACCTTGTTCCAGGATGTGATAATGTGTGAACGGAATGCCATTAAATACTCAACTGAAAACTTTTAGGGACATGAGTGAAAAAAGAAAATGACTTATTATCTTTGCAATCAGTATGTCATTTTAGTTAATAATAGGCATTAAATTAACGTAATAATGAGCGTAGCCACTCAAAACTAGATACAAGCAAATGATTGTTCAGCATAATGGTAAGAATTCACACACATTGCAATAACATATATCATAAAAATTATGAAATAATTTCCCAAAACATACGTGTTTTTTCTAAACATATAAAGGTTAGATTTTACTACAAATTCACGAAAAATTATCAAATGATGGTACGCATATGAATATTTATTGTTGAAAAAGCAAATGAGAAGTCATTGATAATTCTTTTAAATATGCATATGATTAATTAGATATACTACATTTTTTAATTATGATTTTTTTTTCCATTTGATCTTGAGTAAAATTTAGTCTTCGAATTTCAATTCTACTTTTGCTTCTGCTTTCGTGCTCTTTTTGGGTCATATTTTTAACTAAGCTTGGCATATCATGTGGACTAGTAAGTTCCTTTCACACTGAAATTATTTTGCAGTTTTTCATTTCTTTGTGTTTCTTTCTCCTTTTTTACGAAGAAATTCCTGTTTTTCTGCTCAGTAATATAAAGCAAAAAGAAAAAAAAGATGGGGGGGGGGGAGACATTTTTAACCTTGCAGTTCAACCTTAAATCAGACTTTCTTAGATAGTATGCTGGCTTTCATATTTTTCCCCCTTACTATGAAAGGTTTTTCTCATATTTTGAAATAATAAATTTACTTCATTTGCTTATTCCGTTAGTAGCTAAGATTTTTCATCAGTAGTTAAGCTAAAATATGATAAAGAATAGAATAAAATAGATAGAGAAAATAGAATAAATTACAGTACAATACAAAAAATACAATATATGCATAGAAAAGCGAGCAAAAAACAATGCATCACAGGATGCAATTGGCTTTTGTCTCGGAAGTATATCGCATATAACCACCCTGAACTATTTTATTTAATAAATAAAGAACATTTTTCACAGGTGGCACTATAAACAAAACACCCTTATTGTATTTCATGAAGTGAAACTAAATATATATATTAGTTTTTAATACAACTTGTAACCATAAGGTGTCTATGATTAAGAAACCTGTAAAAAAAAGTTTCTTATATAATTTAGAGCATTGTGATTGAAATTATTGACTGATTTTTCTTTAAGTTGGTTGTTCAGTGAATTTAACTTGAGATGAATGAATGTTTTTTTAGTTCGTGGCCCATCCTAATTGTCAACAGCTGTTAACTTCCATTTGGTACGAAGGTTTGCCGATCTGGAGAAGACGTAATGCTTTTACAAAGATCCTCCTCTGCATCAGCCTCATCACTTGCATTCCGATCATAGCGATTTACTATCTCATTTTTCCAAGATCCAAATTGGGGAAAATCTTTCGCTCGCCATTCATGAAATTTATTTACCACAGGTAACTCATTTATTTATATCCACTTGTATTTCATGTATATGATAGTATTATGTTATTTCCTTTCATTTCAGTTCATAGAATCGCAAAAGGTATTTCATTTGGAAATTATTCGAACAAAGCATGAAAATAAGGTCGAAAACCTTTCCATTGATGTAAATATGGTTATAATATAAATAATCTAAAGAGCTGAGCTCAACCATTTCAAAATCATTTATTTTCATTTCACTTTGGCAGCCGCGGTGGCCGTGGGGTCGCGAACACATAGCCGGCTTGATTTCGTAGGAGTTGTGGGTTCAAGTCCTGAAGATTCACCGTGTACAGGAGGTCATGCAAGTTAAATCTGTTGAGGTTCATGCAATCTGACATTGGCGTGCATAGACATTTATAGAGTGGGATGCAGTTCAGGTGTCACTTGATCGTGGTTTTCATGTCCATCGCCAATAGCCCTCGTGTAGCTTTTAAATGTGACGTTAAGAAACAACTACACTGGTGCTCAAAATTAAGAGAATTTGCATATTTGGTTGAATTTGATGAAAATATTAGAACGACATGTAAAAATATTGCTACGAAACAAAAATGCATACCCTGTGTATAGAATACGTAAGCGTATAAGTGTATGTGGGCAGAGCTAGTCGAGTAATAGAATTTTTAAGCGCGAGTGCCAAACTCCGCATTTCTTTCATCAGCACACTTTGTTGAATTTCTTTGCAGCAGTCGGTTAAATTAAAATTCAAAAGTAAAAATAAGTGACTACCAATGTTTAGAGGATGGAATGAGGTAGCAAATTGCGGATAGGCTAAAAGCAGGCCAGTCTCAAATCCAGATTTGTAGAGAATTCAGTTTAATGCCCAGCGTCATGTTCAGCTTATGGGAACAGTTTCAGAATATCGGATCCTTCCAGAAAAAGCCTGGGGAAAGTCATTAAATAGCTACGATGGCCAGAGAAGATCGCGATTCGTCCTTTGAAGCGAGGCATAACAGGGATGCTACAGCTTCTCAGCTCTCTCGTGAGTTATATGCGTCTATAGGAACCCGAGTTTCAAGAGTGACTGTTTCTAGAAGATTCATGAGAAGAGAACTGTTTGCAAAAATACCTGTTGTTTGCATCCCGTTCAGTTTTGCAAGCCGGAGAGTCCGTTTAAAATAGTGAACAGATGATAGAGATTGGAGCACGGATCAATGGGTAATTGTTCTCTTCACTTGATTATTTCCAATTCAGCCTAATGAATAATTTTCGGTGTACATTCATATGGAGAGAACCAAGAACCCGTTTCCAGATCCTCCAATGTTCAAGAAACTGACCATTACTGCAGCGGAGGCTTGATGGTCTGGGCAGGCATCCTGTTGGATGGCCGAACACACCTCCATGTTGTCTTCTAAAGATGCACTAAGGCTGGTATGAAGTAAAGGCATGAGGTCTTGGAGCCCTATGTTTGCCCTAATTTCCTTTTAATGGTTGATAATGCAAGGCCATATAGAGCTCATCTGGTAGATGAATTTCTGGAAAGGGAAGATATTGTCCTAATGGATTGGTGAGCCAGATCTCCAGACCTCATCTCTATACAGAATGTGTGGTATGCTCTAGAAAGGGCAAATACAACTCGCAATACCCCTTGGAGAACCATCCAAGGCTTAAAAATTGCGTTGCTAAACGAAGGGGACCAATTGTCTCGGGAACTCTCCGTTATTTCCAGCATAAACTCGTGGTACGAGACCTGTATAGTTGTGAGAGTAGACTACACTAGAGTAGTATTACCGTCCTAATATGTGTCTCACTTGTAACTCTTTATAGAATTGTCCGCCAGTATGAGTCGTAACAGAGAAGAGAGTTGTCCGCAAATATGAATGGTAACAGTGCAAAAAATTCCTTACAAGTATGGTGGTGAAGGTGTGTTATCTCGGGTGAGAGTTTGCTAATATCTGGCTCACTTGCAACTGTTTAAGAAACCATTTGCTAGGATGAGTGATTTTTTGTCGAGATTGGATCTCACCTTGATAACCAGAGAAAACGTCTTTACTTACAATTTATCTGTGAAAATGGACCCTCCATTGGATACTTCTAATGGTTGTCAAATTTTCTCCAAGAAGTAGTTTTATATCTTTTAGCCTGTAAGACATTGTCGCTGATAAATAAACGTACTATAGTGAGGGAACATCCTGCAGGCCTTCACACTCGAAGACCTACAAAAAGAAAATTAATTTTCGACAACAGCTCGAGTATTTGTTCTCAAGTTCAGAAATATAATCAAAATAGTTTGTGTATATCAATCACATTAAAAAAATTAATTTCGACAACCACTTGAGGATTTGTTCTTGAGATCGGAAATATAATTATAAGTTTGCATTTAAATCATTCAAAAAATGAATTTTCAAGATCCCCTGGAGTAATTGTTCTCGAGTTTGAGATCATAATTCTAGCTGTGATTCAACAGCCTGAAAAATCACTAGCCATGGGAGTCGAATATTAAAAACACGATACACAAAAGCTGGTACCTTCAGGCAACCGCAAGGTAGGCCCAAAATCATCATCAGTTTTGCCGAATAGGCGTATGCCATTTTTATCAAACGTAAACTGAGTTTGTCGTAAAAAAAACAAGACTAATAATCACAAGAAGAAATGCATCTTCATTACGGAGATGGATTGTTGCGGGTAGAGAATAATTTTGAATGGTAATGTTGTTCTGAAAGAAACCAATGCTTTGAACTTCATCTCTGCCAATACCGGAAAAGATGGTTTGGGAAGGGTACAAAGGATGAGAACCAATTATTAGATAAATTTTCTTATTTATAATGGTGGCTTGTGAACCAATGTCAGACAGAGCAGTTAACTTCGAGCCTTTAATTAAAACATGCATATTGTTTCCAGAAAATTGTCCGGATGATTGTATAATTGAGAGGGTACAGTCCTATCAGAAGGGTCATCAAATTTGTGGTTAGATGGTAAATTGTTTTGATTTTGTGGGCAATTTGAATGTAGGTGGCCAAAATTCCATAACATTGTTTCCCGTGTGGCTTATTGGTACAGTGGGTACTCTTATGTCCTTTTAAACCACAAAAATAACAAACTAACTGTGGGTTTGGAGTAGGAATTGGTTCAAATTTCATTTGACGAGGGGGATCATCAAATTTCCTTTCATTGTTTTACCTAACATTTGTTGAAGTATTAAATAGTTTCTCAAAAATTTTTAGTTTTTCTCGAAGTTTAAGGATTGATTTCCAACCATAAAAAATAATTTTATTGTTTGATGAATCGGGGATACCGTTAATAAAGTACATATATTCAATGAGTGAGGAAGAATCGAGATAACCTTTATGGGCTATATCTCGCATAGCTAAAAAGTATTCTTGTAAAGTTTCATGTGGTTTCATACATCTGGATTCCATCAATTGATGGAATTGAATGCTATTGATTTTATCTGAAAATTCGTTTGATAAATGTTGCTTCATTTGATTCCAATTAGCAATGCCTCGAATTGATCTTATTAGTGTCAATAATGGACCTGACAAACATTTTTTAACAAAAATTACCTTATGAATTGGATTTGTTATTTGGATTTGTTATTTGGTACAAATTGAAAATATCTTCCACATATCAGAGATAAATGTGTCAACACTGTAATTATATCTCGAGATGAAAACGGTTTTACTAAATCAACATCTTTTAAACCGAATGCCTAGAAATTATTTACTGTTTGTTTGCTCAACATTTTCATCTGAGTCTTTAATCAGACTTGGCGATCTGCGGTTTTCATTTTGCGTTTCCAAGGGCTTTTTTTTTCCGTATCGTTTTAGTTGAGAATCGTTAAGAAAGTCTGCTGGCTCAAGGTCATCGTTTTCGCTGAAGTCGTATTCTTCCGTTTGCATTTGGGATAAATCACTCAAATTTTTTAAAATTATATTGCAATATTTCTCTGTATCAGTAAAGAATTCTAAATTTATCACTGAACATATTGCAATAAGGTCTTTCAGAGAACAATCAATTCGAATTTTTTCTTTCATTTCAATATAGTTAAAATTTGGTGGAAAACTGGAAAATATTCATAATCTATAGCGATTTGATCTGATACCTTCTTCATCAAATATTAACAGATGCAAAAGCTTAATATGACTCGTACTTACTGTTATAAGGGATTGGGCAATTTTTGGAAAATCACTAATCATTGTTCTATATTTTCAAGCAATTAATACACAAATCTTCAATCACAAAATATGCACAGTAGCTTTTCTTCAATCCTAAATTAAAAATTAACATCAAAATTTTAAAAATTTCTTCTTTTAATAACACAAAAATAATACTCAGGGCAAAAAATTAAGTATCAATTCTCAAAATATTCATCAAAAAAATATGCAATATATAAAATAACTTTTTGTTTCAAGAAATCAGTTGAAATTTAAATAAGCATAAAATTGTATTTCTTCAAAATAAAAGAATCAAATTAGACTTCAAAATAAACACATCAATATTCTTCAAAATAAATGCATTAAATTGTACTTCAAAATATTTACATCAAAATTATATTTCAAAACAGATTTGCGTTCAAGAAACGGTGGATGAAACTTCAGCACATCAAAGTATTCTTCAATTAACAAAACACTTGCAGAAAACAGAAGACCTAATTCAACATCAAATAAGCAAAGTTTTCATCCAATAACATGCTCAGATCATCAATTATAAAATTTTTGCTTACATCCGCATTTTTTTTTGAACTATTTCTTCAAAACTACAATCATAAAAACATACTTACATTTTTGTCGTACAGGCTTTCACTTCGGTTTTCAAAACCAATGTTGCCCATAATGTGCAGCAGTTCACGTAATTTAAATCCAGTGAGCAGCAGTTTTAATCAAAGCTAAGAAGAGTCTTTCGGGGTCGGAGGTTTTATTTTAGTTCATGAATAAGACCGGTCTGGCACCAATGTGAGGTGAGGGCTCACCTCGGGTTGGAAATGAAGATACTGGCATAGTTCACATAGAAATACATTTGATTTGTTCAAAGGGTGACGATACAAGACTAATATTAAAATGGAATGAAATAAGTTCGAAGTAAAAAAACTTTTTTTAAAACATGGTTTTATTTTAACGCGCTAAAAAGAATATATTCAACTTTTCCTTTAAATTCTTTTTTACTAACAACTTATAACGTCATTACACAATTTATATGATATAAAAGCTTGTCGCGAGATTTACCTGTGTAGATAAACAAGTAAATTAAAAAATTTGATCCGATTGATTTTAATTTACATAAGAGTACTTAAACCTTGCGCAAGCTTTTATATTATACAAATTGTGTAATGACGCTATAAATTGAGAGTAAAAAAAGTTTTAAAGGAAAAATTTATTTTATTCTTTTTAGAACGTTTAAATAAAAGCTTGTTTTTAAAAAAGTTTTTTTACTTTTAATTTATTAACTTAGGAATGTCATTCGATTTATAAACTGGAAGCAGATTTAATAATTTTTTCATGTTGTTATTAATTATTACTTCTTTATTTTCAAATTTTTTTTTAAGAAGTTCAACAGCCGAATCACACACATAGTTTAATTTATTAATCTGAAAATCTTCTACTGCTTGAGCAGCTGTACTAGATACATAGCTTTTTAAATAATTAAATTTTTCTATTTTAGAAAGTGGATTATTATCACATTGATTGATATTTGGAACGTATTTCAGAAGCTATTAAATTGAGTACATAAAATTTTTGAATTATTAACTTAGGAAGTTTAACAATGCTATTTGTATTTACAGAAGTTGTGAATTCTGTTCTGTACCGCTACACACAATGAAATTAATATGACTTTTGTTTTCTTTTAATTTTTTCTCTGCGCAAAAATTTTTTGTAGTTATTTAATCAAATGAAGTATACAATTTAGTGCATACTGTTCTGATGTGGATTTAATTAGTATAAAACTATCAATATTTTTAACTCTTCCGATGTAGTCATTAATAAATTCAAATTTTCCTCAAGGTAATCAAAGTCAATCAGTTCTTCTTTTAATATATTCTGAAGGGTTTTAGTTAACTATGTCGTTGCCGATCTTAGTGGTTTTTTTTTTGTTTTTTTTTTCAATAGTTTCCATGATTTAAATGAAATAAAATCTTCTTACCTTTAGCTTTTTGAAGCTCTATTCCAATGTATGAGTTAATTATAAATGAGAATTCAAAATAAAGGTTTTATTTACGATCTCATATTGTTCAACAAATTTCGAGAATAATTGTTCCACCATTTAAATCTATAATTAATCTCTTTTTGCCCGATGCTCCTTGGAAAAAATCAATATTAGCTTTTAAATAGAGAAAGACATTGCCACACATCCCTTCGAAATCTAGCTTTATTCTGAAATAAAAAATAGTGACTACACTGATCAAAACAATTAATTAGAAGCGAGCGCTCTGACGCCCACACAGACAAAACCAAAAGGGAAAGTTTTGTTTCACCTTCGAAATAAAGGCACAATTAATGTTGCTACCGGTCTCTTTGAATATGGATCTTACGTATTTAACTCTTATTAAGGGGCATTCTATTTAAGTGACACTGAAAAAAGGTTTTTATTTCTTTTTAGTATAAAATTTTAAGATTTCAAAGACGAGTTTGTGTTTCTCTTTAAATAAATTAAATATAGTGTGCTCTCCTAATAAATCAATGTAATTTAATAGAGGAAAGGAACAGAGAAATAAAAAAATTGCAACATTGCCTGTTCCATGCTTTGATTTAGAAACAAAACAGAATATGTACGAGCATAAGCACGTCGCATAATAAAGCATTTGCAACTCGCGAGGGTGCGTTTTCTTTGGGTTTACAAAAGAAATAAAAATGCTAGCTTATATACAGGGTATCCAGCCTTAATGGGACCCAATAGCTAATTCCCGAATTGTTCGGTTGAGATATGCACTTCCAATTTGAAAAATGTTTTAAAACAGGTAAAGAATGTTTTTACGTGATTTTCGAACCAAAAAACCCTTTAAGAAAAAAATTACAAAAATTAATTTTTATACGGTCCCCAGGTCATATCACTTGTATTTAGGAAAAGATGCAGCACACAAAAACAAAGTAAACATAAAAAGTTTCATTTTATTACGATAGAAACTGACCGAGTTATGCTTACATAAATTTGAAGCATCTGAGTTGCTCAGAAAAGGGGGTCGTATATAAATTGTGTTTAGAGAACAGCAATTCAGATATCTACAGAAAGGGCAAAAGAAAAACATCATAGTAATATTATAACATTGTACTAAACATCATAGGTTGACAATTTGTTTTGCTGCATGGCGAACAATAAAAATTAAATTAAAGAAATACAACTTGTACCGAAAAGATTAAAACAGCTTGTTTTATGAAATAGCAGCAAAATAATACAAGATTTGCCGTTCAAATTATAGCATAATGTGGATTGATTTGCCAATAATGAATCAGGGGCTTTATTTATCAGAATGACCAAATTAACTTATATAATGGTGAAGGCACGAGACATGGGAATACGTCTGACAACTCCCAGTTTTATACAAGCGTTGAACAACACGGCAATTGTACAATAAGATGGATGTCTTCAAGTGGGAAATTTAATGGCATAAAGTTGTAGTGTACTTTCATAATATCGGATCATCATAAATCACCATTAATCATCATATCGGATTCTTACTAACGGTGTAGATTCTTGATCCCTTGCATCTCATTGGTCGGAAGAAATGTCTTCTGGCCTTTCTTCTGTCCTCCCAGAATTCCGCTCTGACGAAGGGAATATATATATCCGAACATTTTATTTTGATTGTTGTGTTGGAAATAAAGTTTATTTTTTATAATCCTGCCATTTTTACTTTACCACTCCAACACACATCCTCCTAAAATGGTGACCCGCGTTCTTTGAATGTAAAATTTAAAAAAAATTAACTTTAAATAATTTTTTTTAACGCTGCCTGTGCTTTCCATAAATATGGAGGATATTTCGGCTGCTAAAATTCCAGCTTTTGCTTCATCAGACCCCGCATTATGGTTCGGAATGCTCGAATCAACCTTCGAACTGGCAATTCCAAAGCCGATAACCGACGAACGCACTAAATATAATTATTGCGTAGCGCATTTGTCTCCCGATGCGGCAATGGCCGTTCGAGACGTAATTCTTTCACCTGGAAGCACAAATCCATATTCTAAATTAAAAGAGGAAGTCATTGCCCGATGCGGTGAAAGTAAAAGCCAGGAAATTCGCCGACTTTTAGCCGGAGAACAGCTAGGAGACAGAAAGCCATCGGAATTATTTCGTGTGATGCAGCGACGCTCAGAATCGCACAATGTGGCAGATTCACTTCTCTTGGAATTATTTCTACAGCAGTTACCACCCAATGTTCAATCTATCCTTGCAAGTATTCAACCTCTCACAGCTCAAAAAGCTTCAGAAGTAGCTGATCGCATTTTAGAGGTAACACCTGCACAGGTAAGTGCTGCATCAAAATATTCTAGTGCCAATTCTGATAATTGTAGTGAATCGGAACTCCTCAAAGAGTTAAAATTCTTACGGCAGGAAGTGAAAGAACTTCGACGATCGAGAAGTTTTTCTAGAAATCGTTTCAATTCTCGCAATCGCGGGAAAAGCCCTAAGCCAACAGCATCAAATTTATGTTGGTATCATTATAAATTTGCCGAAAAGGCAAGAAAATGTATTCAGCCCTGTTCTTTCCAGGGAAACTTGAACGGGCAGGAGTAGCGGCGACTTATGCCTTGCCTTCGACTTCCTGTCGCCTTTTCGTTCGCGATCGTAAATCTAACATTTGTTTTCTTGTTGATACCGGAAGCGATTGCTCAATCCTTCCCGCTAATAAAACTCAAAAACAATCTACTCCAGTGCAAACTTTTATTGCTGCGAACGGTACACCCATTCAAGTGTATGGCCGTAAATTAATGTCATTAGATGTAGGATTAAGAAGAAATTTTGTTTTTGCATTTTTTATTTGTAATGAGTCTAATGCTATTATTGGTGCAGATTTCTTACATTATTTCAATATAAAACCTGACTTAAGAAATCGTAGTTTATTTGATACTTCTACAAAATTAAATTGTAATTGTATTGTTAGAAACTCTAATATTTTCTCTATTAAAACTCATGTTATTGATAATGATTTTTCTAAATTGTTGAATGATTTTCCAAATATTGTAAAACCACCTTGTGCAAACCAAACAGTTAAACATAATGTAGTTCACTATATTGATACTTTTGGACCACCTGTTTGCGCTAAACCGTGTCGCATGGCTCCAGACAGGTTGAAAATGGAATTTCAGCACATGCTGGATTTAGGCCACATGCGCCCATCCAGCAGTAATTATTCTTCCCCATTGCATATGGTTCCTAAAAAGGAAAGCAATGATTGGCGCCCTGTTGGCGATTTTAGAGCATTAAATGCTCAAACTAAAAAGGATAAATATCCGATTCCTAGCATTCTCGATTTCACAAGTGAACTACATGTTGCAAAAATATTTTCTCACATTGATCTAGTTAAAGCTTTTCACCAAATACCGATTGTTTCCGAAGATATACATAAAACTGCTATTTGTACTCCATTTGGTCTCTTCGAAAGCACTCGGATGCAGTTTGGTTTGTGCAATGCGGCTAGTACTTTTCAAAGATTTATTGATGAAGTTACTCGTGGTTTAAAAGGTGTTTATGCATTTATTGATGATATTTTAATTGCATCTGAAAATATTCAAGAACATACTACTCATCTTCGTGTACTTTTTGAAAGACTTGATTATTATGGCTTAACAATTAAACCTTCAAAGTGTAATTTCGGAGTGGATAGTTTAAAATTTCTTGGATTTCAAGTTTCCAGCGAAGGTATTTCACCCCTTCCTGATCGAGTCGATGCTATTCAAAAGTTTCCTAGACCTAATACTATAACACAATTGCGTAGATTTTTAGGAATGTATAATTTTTATCGTAGATTCATTCCTAAAGCAGCCCACATTTTAGCACCCCTAATAAAAATTTTAGAAGGTCACACAAACAAAAAGAAACGTTCTCGTGCATCTAAAAATCCTCAAACCCCTCTTGAATGAACTGAAGAAGCGGAAAAATTAATTTATCGCTGCTAAGACAGCATTAGCTGATGCAACTCTTCTTAAGCATCAGATCCCCAGTGCTCCTTTAAGTGTTTGAACCGATGCGTCAAATTTCGCCATTGGCAGTTCCTTGATGCAGCTCTCTAACTGTAACTGAGAACCAATAGCTTTTTTATCTTTAAAACTTTCTAAAACTCAACAAAATTGGTCTACTTGTGATCGAGAACTTTTAGCTATACATACTTCAATTAAAAAGTTTAGACACATGCTTGAATGCCGTGAATTTAGCATATATACTGATCAAAAACCTCTAACTTATGCTTTCAAGCAGAAACCAGAAAAATGTACCCCACGTCAACTCAAACATCTAGATTATATTTCACAATTTTCTACCGATATTCGCTATGTAATCGGAACAGAAGACAAAGTTGCCGATGCATTATCTAGAATAGAAATTGATGCAATTATAAAAGCACCCAGTTTAGATTACAAAAAGTTTGCTCAAACCCAACTTCAGGATAATGAAATTCAATCCTTCCTTCAACCAGATTCTTCTATTAAACTAGAAAAACAATATTTTCCTCTTGAAGATGTTTCTTTGTATTGCGATAAATCACTAGAAACCCCTCGATCTTTCGTCTCTAAAATTCTCAGACAAGTGGTATTTCAAAATTTGCATTTCCTATCTCATCCTGGAATTTCAACTACTACTAATTTAATTTCTAAGCGTTTCTTTTGGCCAGGAATGAGGAAAGACATTAAAAACAGAGTTCGAGCTTGTGAAAAATGTCAGCGAGCGAAAGTATTCAGACATACCAAAGCTCCACTTAGCACATTTGCTCTACCCGATGCTCGATTTGCACATATTCATATTGATTTTATTGGACCATATCCACCATCCAAAGGATATAAATATTGTCTTACTATCATAGATAGGTATACCAGGTGGCCTGAAGTTATTCCTACCTAAAACATGTTGGCAGAAACCACTGCTCGTGCACTTTTAAATGGTTGGATTTCCCGTTTCGGCACACCTGTTACAATTACAACTGATCAAGGAACAAATTTTGAATCTTCTCTAATGAGAGAGCTTACAAACATGTTGGGCAGCCATAGAATCCATTCAGCTTCTTACCATCCCCAAAGTAATGGAATGATAGAACGATTCCACAGGCATCTCAAAAGTGCTATTATTGCCCATGAGGACACTGGTTGGTCCGATATTTTGCCTATCGTATTGTTAGGATTACGTTCAGCAATGAAAAACGATTTAAAAGCAACAAGCTCTCAACTAGTTTATGGTACTACTTTATGTTTACCATCTGATCTCATATCTACAGAATCTTTTCAGACGTCTGTGAACTCCACTTATGTTTCAAAATTAATAACTATGATGAGAAAACTTAGCCCAATATCTCCTGTTTCTCACGGTTGTACGAAAAGTTATGTACATCAATCATTAAATTCATGCACACACGTTTTTCTTAGAAATGACAAAATTCGACCCCCTTTAACCCCTCCTTATACTGGACCTCATTTGGTTAAAAGTAGACCCGATAAAAATTTTGTCATTGATATAAATAATAAAAATGTAACTGTCACTATAGACAGATGCAAGCCAGCTTTTGAATTTTCAGAAGACTAATTCACAAAAGGAATGTTCAGATTTCGCACCACCTCTCACTAAGCAACAAATTGAAGATAAAACTGTTGTTGATAAAAATACTAGAACCACACGTTCTGGTAGACATGTACATTTTCCTAAAAGATTAACTTACTAATTCAAATTTTTTCTTAGTAAAATTTATATCTCTAATCGTATTGTGTATAAATAATTGTTTTTTTTGTGTGTGTGCAATTTATGTATTTTGCAGTGCTTTATTTTTGTATATATTTTTATGCCGTTCCCTTCGTCACTGGGGGGATACTCTAGTGTACTTTCATAATATCGGATCATCATAAATCACCATTAATCATCATATCGGATTCTTACTAACGGTGTAGATTCTTGATCCCTTGCATCTCATTGGTCGGAAGAAATGTCTTCTGGCCTTTCTTCTGTCCTCCCAGAATTCCGCTCTGACGAAGGGAATATATATATCCGAACATTTTATTTTGATTGTTGTGTTGGAAATAAAGTTTATTTGTTTATAATCCAGCCATTTTTACTTTGCCACTCCAACACACATCCTCCTAAAAAGTCTTGCCGCCTCTCTCCTATTTTGATTACAATGCCCATAAAACAGTACCATTTCGCAGTATTCTTCATTTGTATACATCTCGTTCTCCCATACCAGAATTCGTAATAGTAGAATACGACTGTATGCAATTGCAAGCGACTACACAACAGATTTTTAGCGTTCGTCATAATCAGCAAAAACGCGACAAATCAGACTGAAGCCGCAGCATATAAGTTTATTTTTGGAACTGCTTTTGAAATGTTTTCTTAGTTCAAAATATTTTATTTTTTCTATGTTTTACACGTAGACAGAATAAATTTTATTTCTGAAGTACTCGAATATTGTATTATTAACGTATGATTTTAAATTTAAAAACGATTTACATAAGAGTGACGTGCAAGAGTGAAAGTTTCCTGGCAGAGTTCCATCTAATTTCACTTTAGAGACGGCCCCTTACTAGCTTCTTGAAAATAGACGAGAAAATGGATAAAATATATGATTTTTAAAGCTCCATAACTTGGCCAGTTTTTATCGTAATAAAATGAAACTTTTTGTGTGTACTTTGTTTTTGTGTACTGCATCTTTTCCTAAATATAAGTGATAGGACCTGGGGACGGTATACAAAATTAATTTTTGTAATTTTTTTCTAAAGTGTTTTTTTGGTTCGAAAAACACGTAAAAACATTCTTTACCTATTTTAAAACATTTTTCAAATTGGAAGTGCATATCTAAACGGAACGGTTCGGGAATTAGCTATTGGGTCACATTAAGGCTAAACACCCTGTATATAGGTGGACACAGTGCACAGGCTTTCAAAAAGGTCCGTACAAATATCCGTCCGTCAATAAATTTCTCTAAGTACAAGATTTTATTGTCATTTCAAACATTTATACAGTAATTAAACTTTTCCTATTAGAAATTTTCATTCTTCACGAACTTCAAATTTAAAAAAAACTGTGACTAAGGTATTTATTTGTATACCATTTATTTAAAAATTAATACAGCTTAAATTTCTAGTTCAACTAATTTATTTAGCATTAAATGACAAAATACCTGATGGGTGGGTTTAAATTTCTGGTTCTAGGACATATTGTGTCAAACACAAGGTAGTATTAAATTGGTAGTAACTACTTTATTTTTACCCTATTAAGATACAGTATTAAGAAATATTTTATTGCATTTGCTTTCATGAAAAAGCGGACTATAAAAATAATATATTTAGTTTAAAAAACCTCTTTCGTAAATATATAAGCGTATACATTTATGTAATAAATAAATTCACGTAAGTGCATAACGATTCTAACTGAAAGGATAACAGAGTTAAAAGAAAACTAGCTAATTTTAAAGTCAATGAAATTATTTTGTATATACGTATCTATAGCTATAGTTATAAGAGTACATGGCTTGTGTGTAAAATTTCATCTTTGGATTCAATCGGAATAATATTAATTGATGCTAGTTTTTTCCCCCATAAGACAGCTTCTACTTTCAGAATGAGGCATGCACATCCTTCTCATTACTGTTCCCAATATTAACTAGTAATATAAAAAAAAATGAAGTCAATTCCTACTTTGAATGGAGAAATATAAAACATTTTATTAACGATTAAAAATTTGAGCAAGGGAGAGAGTGAACTAATAGTAGAGATTGAAAAAAGAGCATGATTTGTCTGCATTGTTATAACAATGCACACCCGAATTTGCTAGTTTAGCTAAAAAACCGGTTTTTGACGCCAACTTTTGTCATTGTTTTAACAGTTACATTGCTACAACAACGGAGACGAATCTAAATTGGCATAGAAAACTGTTAATTAATTAAGCTTAATTAATTAACCAGTAATTAATGAATTTATATTTGAAAAAACTGTATTAACATCAAGTGTTCTCCTTTAAAAGTTTAAAAAAATATTTGAACTTAATTGGGTGAATAGAATGTATTTTATTAACGATTGAAAATTTGAACAAGATAAATATATATCGATAGAGTGAGCTAAAGTAGTGTGACGTATGTGCGTCCCCCTTTTGAGACATATGGGACTTGCCTCCCACGGCCGGATCAGTTTTAGGAGAGAGGGGAAGCATTTCGTCCACCACCGAATGTGGGGAGTGAAAGGGGACGCCGAGAAAGGTCAACCGCAGAGAGACCACGAAGGGTCGTGAGAGAAAGGGGTGAACAGCTAAACCATCGCAGTGAACGGACATCAAGATCCCTCCCTCACAAAACTATTTTGGAACTCTAAAATCATCTCCTAGTACTAAATTGTATATTAATGTAAATAATAGCTGTGACTTAAACTAAATTATTATATTTCAAATTACGCTACCTTTATTGAATTAAACGTCACAGTAGGAATTGAAATAAAAAATGCGGCTCATTTGTCTTGTTTATTGTAAATTGTTATTCATTTTGTTTTTTGATGACAATTATGAATCCTTTTTCTGATGTTAAGTCAATGTAATCCATGTGTTTTTGGACGGGGTTTCTCTCTCTCTTTTATACATCAAGAGAAATTTAATAATATTATGTTGCAATTAGAAACATATTCTTATAAGTAATTGTGTTATTGATGATCAAAGTATCCACTCTAAAATAATAGGCATGTAATTTTCGTCCACTTTAGGCTTGATTTCTTCTTCTAATTTGACAGGTTCACATCCTTTTGAACGGGGTGCTCATCTTCAAATGCATGATTTTCAGAACCCCGTGGATTGTAGTCTCGTAAATTCATTTTTCGTTTTTACAGTTCATAATAACGGTGTACTTTTTCATAATCAGGCAGTGTACTGTTTAAGATTTTAGACATTTGGTGATCAAATTCTGTCACTTGCTGTCGACTCGGAGTATTTTTTATCAATTGATCTTCTTGAATAAGCACAAATATTTTAGCGTGCTGCATTGAGAAAGTTGATATGGTAGTCACGGCAGTTGGAATGAGAATGTTTAACCCCCCCCCCTGTTGTATAATTAATTTTTTCTTCTTGTACAAAGTTCCTTTTTATTACCAGTTTTTCTTAAAGTGTACTTTGTCAAAAACTTTTGTTGTTGTTTAGTTCTAGGGATATTTCCCTTTAAAAGATTCATAGAACACTCACAAATCGCTTTTACGCTATGATTAGGTAATTTCTTCAATAAATGCTTACATAACAGGTGGGAGCAGGTAAAAATAGAATCTTTGAATTGTTGACTTGGACAATGCCATATTAAAAACTAATTTTCTTTGTCACTAGCAGTCCTTATTTATATTTGAATTGATAAATGTATTGAATCTGATTAGGCAAAATCTGCGGGCGTAACCTCATTTCCTCGCGCGCGCGCTCGAAACGAGTATCTCTTAAATCAATCAGAAAATAGGAATGCGGTTTTTTAGTAGCGTCATCGTAAACTTCTTAAAAAATTTAATTAGATTCGGGTACAATTGCCTGTCTAAATGCATTGCCTGATTTAGATCCTACGATTTTTTAACAGAATTTAAACTTATTGATTACTATTTCTCATTTCCACACCTTTCTGAAAAATATCCTGACTAATAAAAATGACACTTAGATTTCAATGATCGCTACCTTTTGTAAATAATTGAGTTAGGGATCGTTTTCCCATTCTGCCATTAAGTCGTCGGTTACAAACTGCGGATTCTTACTTATAAAGATTCCTTATAATACGAAGGAAGCCCTTTCACAAATTCCACATTTTCAATATCATCATACAGCAGTTGATTTATCCCATAAAACCAAATCACTTTGCCGATGGATGGCTTAAACATCAAGACCTTAAAGATTCGCAGACCCAGGGCCGCCACGTGGGGGTGGCAAAATTGTTCACCACACAAGGGCG
Source organism: Trichonephila clavata (assembly GCA_019973975.1). Taxonomy (NCBI): domain Eukaryota; kingdom Metazoa; phylum Arthropoda; class Arachnida; order Araneae; family Nephilidae; genus Trichonephila; species Trichonephila clavata. The sequence continues at coordinate 2,021 of BMAO01034410.1, read as the reverse complement.
CCTGGGGCAGGGGGCGCCAAAATTTATAGTACTTATAGTTTTCTACTTTAATGTTACTTACATAAAAGTTGTTGATAAAAAACTTGCAATTTTGTATGTTTTATATTTTCTTATATAGCAATAAAATAAGATTCTATCTTTTTAAATTTTATATTTTATACATATATATAATTTAATTTAATTTTGTTTTCGTTTGTGTAAAACAAAATTTGATTTCCGATACCAACAACAAAAACACGTTCCGTGTGGAGTTCGCGCTATTATACGGAACGTGTTCAAAATCTAAGAATTTGTAACATGTAACAACAGAAATTGGGAATGATTTGTATCCGCATAAATTTTTATTCATTATATGCTGAGAAGATGTTGTGGCTCAACGTCGTTGTTTTGTTTGCAATGATAAAATATATACATTTTTAAAATTATGTAAATCGCTTGGTTTTTCTTCTCCAAGTCATATTTTGCTTCATATATGCTGCTATTAAATTGTTCTCAAAACTCGAAATAAAATCTTTATCGCAGCGTTTCTCAAACTGTGGGGCGCGCCCTCCAGGAGGGCGTGATAACCCTACTTGGGGCACGAACGTATCGCGAAAAATTAAAAACAAAAGATTTGATAAAATAATTTATAATTTAAAATAATTACAAAATAAATACATTATTATATAATAAAAAATAAAATACACATTCAAACTGATATAATACGCACTACTTATAAGTGTATCAGTTCTGTACAAAGTATTTGATAATTAATTTATCAATATTCAATTAAAAACATAGTTCAGTAATTACTAGTGACTCTCTCTTAGGCTTGTCATATATAAAATTTAACAAATTACAAAACTTAATATTTATCTAATTATTGCGTTTATAATTAAAGTCGTATTGCATCGTAGTTTTACCATCAAAGTACATTATAATTGTATTCAGTACATTGTTATTGTAAGAAGTGGGGCGCGATGAAAATTTTGACCAAAAATTAGATCGCAAATATTGAAAGTTTGAGAAGCACTGCTTTATCGCTATCTGCAACACTCTTTTTGGTATCATGAATTCCTTTAGATTCTAAGCAGGATATCCATACACAAGGGCAGCCGAATTTGCGATTTCTTCCAAATTTAAGATATAAATATAAAAGATTGCAACATAACTGTAATCATCGCAATTCAGTTGAAAGTAATTTTGAATTTTTAAAGATTTAACCTAAATTATTTTCGTTGTTTGTTCAGTGTTCTGAACTTTACTTACTGAAAAAAGTTCTTGTTATTTTCAATATTTTAATTTTTTTACAGACTGTTACTTGAAAATAAACTTCAAGTTCCATGAAAAATCTTACCGTACTTATTATTACACCTTAAAAAACCTACACAAGAAGCAATTCCTTCCTAGTTACATTCCATTTTTAATAACAATGCTAGCTTTCATGGCCCGGCGTTGCACGGGCTTATACCGAGGGTATAACTTAATCCCCATGTTAATTTTCTCCTTTCTTTCTGACGCCAACACTTTTGTGTGGTTTTGACGCGTACGATGTGAGTGCATGACCCGTGAGTGCGTGTCCTGGCTTTGTCGCTTAACATTTTCCCTTCTCTTCACAAATTCAACACTTCCAATATTTTTCGAAATTACTTTGATTTCTTTGTTTCTTTCCTCTCCGCTTAGCCCGGCGTTGCACGGGCTTTTACCGAGTGAATAACTTCCTCCCCATGGAAATTTCGAGTTTCCCTCAGGCCGATAGCTCTTATGTGCGCGATGTGAGTGATTTCTTTAACTATGTCATTAAAACTCCCTTTTTCGAAATTTGTTCTTGCGTTGGTGTGGTGTTCTAATTATTAGAGATGGGTGAAAACGCAGGTGTTGTCCTCGTCACTTGACCATGGTTGAAAATTTCGAGGTCCATCGCCAATAACCCTCGAATAGGCGAACAGTGCGAATTAAAAAATCACTCACTCAGTTTTCAGTTCTTTCGTTGCAATTTTTTAGTCCCCGGAAACGAAAATGTAGCCTTTTTAAGGATAGAT
>BMAO01034409.1:0-16743 GCA_019973975.1 Trichonephila clavata | reverse complement strand
TATCAACATTTTTAGATTATGTTTCCACTTTTATTTCTTCTCTGGCAACAAATTGAACATTGTTTTGCTAATCCCTGTTCGTTATCCAATATTTTCCAGAATCTAAAAAATTCCTACCTTCATTCAAAAACTCCCGTCTTCACCACAATGAAGTGGCCATGTTAGCCAAGTGGTCTCGGCATCGGATCATGGCTAGCGTGTCATGAGTTCGATCCCAGTACCACTGAAGACCCTCCGTGTAGGGGCGCGATGCACGTTAAATCTGTCGAGAGCTCAAACGTCCTCCGTTGGTGTGGTGTGGTAGTTAGGAGAGGGGGATTCCAGCTCAAGTGTCGTCCGCGCCACCTGACCATGGTTCAAAATTAAGAGGTCCGTCGCCAAAACACTCGTGTAGCTGAACAGTGCGAAGTTAATATTTACTCACTCACTCACCACAATGAAAACATCGGATGAGAAGTAGTTCAATACCATGGACAAACTGCATCTCTTAAAAACACTAAAATGAATAATCTCACTATAAGAATCAAAAATATGTGCAATCAAAAATAGGAAGAAGAAAATATCAGCACCCATACCGCTTACGGGCAAACCAGTTCTGGCTCTCTTTCGGTAGCCCGTACGGTGACGTTCAAGAACTTCTGGATCCCCCCACAATCAGGAGCTGACGATTCATGAGCTCATAGAAATGCATGAGCAAGAGCAACACATTGAAGAACTTGAGTCTTAAGACCCAGTCCAATCAGAAGATCGAATGATGGTTGGGAATCTCTAACAGAAGGCCTCAGTTTAATTCATAAAAGATTGTGGCGGATTCACTAAAGGCGTCCTTTCACTGACCCTTTTGGGCCAGCATTTTTAACCAATCTTCTCCTAAAAGAAGAAAAACGTGATATGCAAATTAAGTTTAATATATATATATTCTCCTTCTTCGTGAGTTTGAGAGCTAGGGGAAAATGTGAGTAGATTGGAAGTGAAGGGAATTGTGTGTGTGACATTGAAGTGTATACGTAAACAAAAAGTAAGAAAGCTAGAAGTTTAAATAACAAGAAGGTAATAAAATTAGCTAACCAGAAGTGTTAAAGTCAATTTGAATTAAATAGAAGATTGCATGAGTTCAGGTACTGTGACCTTAAATTAAGTTGATGTTTAGAGTGTTAAACTAATAGTGCGGTCATTAAATACGTAAGCTCCATGTAAAGTAATATTAATGGAGAAGAGACGCTGTATTGAACATATTCTCCCCAAACGCGAATCTCGTCTCTCTCTCTCTCTCTCTATTACTGAACTGAATTACCTTATTTATAGAGTTATTTGTGTTGGAGTTGTTTATAGTTGTTGGCGCCTTCGAACTTAATTGGCGACTTCAGGGTTGCCAGAAAAAACTTATGTAACGCGCCATTTGAGTTATGAAAAAGAAAAAAACGCCGATCAACGGATCGAATGAACTGATGATGCTTTGGGCAGTGCGCTTTAAAGCGATATTTCTTCTAAAACCCTGTAAATAGTGTTAATGTTGGTGTGTGTGACTGTAGTGCTGTCAATGTTATGTTTAGTCATCAATAAACTTATTCGTATACCAAGGGCTCTTCATTTACCAGACAGAACATCAAATCCGAAACTACAGTCCTCTTGCTCTCCATTGAATTCTCGATGAAACATTGGTCCGTCGAGCCGTAGTTTGTTCTAGCTTAATTATGGATACAACGAGTCAATTATTTAACTATCGTATTGAAGTAGCCCTGGTTAATTGAACATTGACAGTTCTCACCACACCATATCGAAAATAGGTTCCTGAACGAGGAATATAATCGTAAATCGGTTCCTGAACGAAAGAATAATAACGTAATCGATTCCTGAACGAGGAATAAATAGTGTAACAAAAATGACCATCATTGAACTTAATCGTAAACAAACGACCTTTCGAAATAAAGTTTCGAAAGTAAAAAAATTCATTAATAGCTTTCAACTAACGGACAGTACGAAGGATTACATCGAAACTGGACAATATAAAACTGGACAACCTTAAATTCGAAACTGGACAATATAAAAAGTATTATCAAAGAATTGGACATTCTTCAAAACAACTATTGTGCCATTCCGGATAAATTCAATTTAAAAGACTCATTGGATACATTAAGTGATTTACAAGAGAAGGCTGAAGAAACCAAGGTAAGCTTTCTTGTGCTTTTATCCAATTATGAAAGTGAAAATGAAACTGTAAATAATACTTCAAAGAATAATCATGTTTAATTGCCTGATCTGCCATTGCCAACTTTTAGTGGAGAGTTCCAAGAATTTGAACAATTTAAATTACAGTTTATGAATCTAATCGGAAATAATCCGTCTTTAGACGAAGTACAGAAACTTTGCTATTTCAAAGGAGCACTTAAAAATGAAGCGTCACTAATTCAAAGTGATCAGGATACTTTTGATTCACTAATGAAGGCCTTGGAAGTCCGATATGAAAATACAAGAGCTTTAGTAGACATTCATATAGCAGAAATTCTTCCTATGAATAAACTTAACAGCGAAAATCCATTTCAAATTCGATCAATCGTAGATAAAATAAGAAATCATTTGAGATCTTTAAAAAATTTAAATTTCGAATCCAATCCCTTGTCTGATGCAATTATATTGCATGTCTTAAGCAATAAAGTCGATAAAGAATTTCAGCGATTATTTTATTTAAGTCTAACTACTACTAAAGTTCCCAGCTTAGATCAATTTATTTCCTTTTTGGAACTAAGATGCATTCAGTTAGAAGCAGTCATTAAACCGCCCGAAATCGCGGCGAAAAATGTTCCAATAAAAAATAAAACAACTTCCGGTTTAATTAATCCGCGATGGAAATCGTTTCTGACTAAAGAAAAATTAAAACCAACCACTTCCGTTGAATCTATCCAAGGCCAAAAAGAATGTTTAAATTGTCATAAAAAAATAAGAATCCCATATTTAATTGTGAATCATTTTTAAATCCTTCTCCTTTGGAAAGGTATGAACTATGTAAAAAGAATAACCTTTTTGCACGAACTGCCTTAACTTCCACCCCGATAAAAAATGTGTGTCGACATCCCGTTGTAAGATATGTAATAAATTTCATAATACTAAACTACATCGAGAGAAAGTAGATGATAGCTCAATTGCCTCTTCACCCACACCGGGCGTATCATACAAGGTCAATACAGAGCAATGTTTTGCAACGAATGTAGATGAATCACCGCGCGTTAAATATATGCGAGCACAGCAATCATATACATAAATAATATTCCAGTAAGAGTTATTTTGGATAGTGGCTCAGAAATAAATTTGATAGATTCAGATAATGCAACTACATTAGGATTAAAGAGAAACAAAATAAATTCAACTCATTTCTAGCTTTAACGTTCTTGCTCAAAAGATAAACTATTCTGTAAATGCTAATACTTCGAATCAAGATGGTTCTTTCAATCAACACTTGAAGTTTCTCGTTGTTCTAAATATATCATAATTCACTCTGTCTTGTACTTCAGATATATCAAAAATTTATTTTCCAAAACACATTAAGTTGGCGGATCCTTCTTTCCACAAGGGCCATCGAAGGTTTCAATGATCTTAGGAGCGCAAGTGTTCTTCAAAATTATTAAGGCAGATCAGATAAAAATAAATGATTCAGTAACTTTGCAAAATTCGGTTTTTAATTACATAGTTACTGAAGAGCTCCCTGCAGCCGATGATAAACAGCAATGTTTTCTTCTTTCTGAACAGGAAGGGTTAGAACGTTTAATTTCTAAATTTTGACAGTTAGAATCGGTTGAAGATGAATCTCGTAATCTAAATTCACAGGCCAAGTTTTGTGAAGAACATTTCGTAAATAATCATCTGAGAGAGGAATCGGGACAATACATTGTCCAGATGGCCTTTTTAAAGGAACCTAGCTCTCTTGGCGAATCAAAACAAACGGCTATTCGTCAATTAAATTCGTTATGGCGAAAATTAGGTGCCAATCCAAATCTTAAACAGTTATATCGAGACTTTATCCATGAATATTTGGATATGGGACATATGGAGCAAGTATCCGATGAATCTGAACCGACAGTTTCATATTATATGCCGCATCATGGTGTATTACGTCCCGACTCCCAAATCCACACCGCTTAGGACTGTTTTCGATGCATCATGTTCTACTTCGACTGGCGAGTCGTTGAACTCTATTTTGGCAAATGGAGGAGTCATTCAAGATGATTTATTCGCGATATTATTGAGATTCAGAAAAAATAAAATCGCTTTGACTTCAGATATTAAAAAAAATTTTCGCATGATATTCATAGATGATTTCTCAGAGAGACTTGTTACGAATTGTATGGAAGGACAGTATTGACGACTCCATCAAAACATACCGAATGAATAGAGTAGTGTACGGTACAACATGTGCTCCCTTTCTTGCACAACGAGTGCTTAAGCAATTAGTTACGGATGACGGGCATAAATATCCGTTAGCGGCCTCAGCTGTGAGTGCTGATATTTTCATGGACGATCTTATCAGTGGCTGTTCGAGAATTCCTTCAGCAAAACAACTTAAACAGGAACTTATAGCCCTCTTCAGTGGAGCTGGCATGCAGTTGCATAAATGGTCTTCCAACTGCATTGAACTGCTTTTTAATTTCGATGTTTCTGATGGAGATGTTTCTCTCACAATTCCTGATGAAACTAAGGCCTTAGGACTTTTATGGAGACCTCAAAAGGACACTTTAGCATTTTCGGCGTCTTCCATTGCAGATGTCTCTGATTCCTGTACAATTACAAAAAGATTAGTCCTCTCAGCCACTGCTAGGATTTTTGATCCATTAGGTCTCATTTCGCCTGTAGTTACGAAGGCGAAACTGGTGATGCAAGAATTATGGAGATTAAAATTGGACTGGAATGATTCCTAGCCAATACACTTGGAAACACAGTGGAAGCAATTTATTGAAGTCTTTAGCTGCAATTAACAATTTGAACATTCCACGATATATTTTATTGGACGATGCACTGAGAATAGAACTCCATGGGTACTGCGACAGTTCTTTGAGAGCCTACGGTGCTGCAATTTATGTAAAGTGTCTTCATAATTTGGGAACTGTATCTACAAATTTATTGTGCTCCAAATCAAGAATTGCACCTTTGAAGTCGGTAATGATTTCCCGGCTTGAGTTGTGTGCAGCAGTGCTTCTTGCTAAGTTAATACAAAAGACCATCAAATCGATGAAAACTCCCTTCAACGATATTGTGCTGTGGACTGATTCGACCATCGTCCTTGCATGGATAAAAAAGGACCCTTCAGTTCTCAAGCCCTTTGTGAAAAATCGAGTCAGTGTAATTCAACATCTAACCGAAGTGAGCTCCCGCAACCACGTCCAATCGCAAGAAAATCCCGCGGATATTATATTCAGAGGGATCGCGATCCTGATAAAATTCAAGATTGTGTATTGTGGTGGTATGGTCCATCGGTTTTGCAAAACAACCCAGTTGTGTCTCCTTCTGATATCAGTGAAATCAACGATAATGATTTATAGTTACGTGAGTTTAAAAAATTCGATCCAGTGTGTCTTGTAACGCAAAATGTAGAATTACTCCAATCATCAAGAAGTGCTCCTTTTTTGTGAAACTGAAAAGAATTCTTGCATGGTGTCTACGGTTTAAAGAAAATGCAAGAAATCTTCCCTCGCAAAGAACCATTGGCAGTCTAACTGCAACTGAATTATCTCGAGCTTTAATTTGCCTTATCAGAAATGTTCAATCTGTGCACTTTCCTCAAGAAATCCAGTGTCTTCTCAAAGGTAAACAAATACCCAATTCAAGTAGTGTACTAAATTTGTCTCCTTTCTTAGATGTGAACAGCATCCTTCGTGTTGGAGGAAGACTTAAACACTCCAACTTATCTGTCAATCAAAAACATCCCATGCTTATTATAAACAAAGGTCATATTTCTAATTTGTTGATTAATTATTATCATGCTTTACATTTTCATACAGGTGTTGAATCAACTATAGCTAACATCAGGTCGAAGTTTTGGATAATTAATTGTAGAAATCAGGTAAGAAAGGTATTGAAAAATTGTATTTCTAGTTTAAAGGTAAATGCAAAGGCAAAAAATCAAGTTATGGCAGATTTGCCCTGTAACCGAGTAAAGGTATCAAGGGTATTCACCAAGATTGTCATTGATTATGCCGGTCCTTTCTTTATTAAACTGTATCCAGGTAAATTCAAGAAATCATATAAATGTTATGTATGTATTTTTATTTGCTTCGCTGTAAAGGCAACTCACTTAGAAATAGTTACTAATTGTTCTACTGATGCTTTTCTTGGTGCATTAAAACGTTTCATTTCACTTCGGGGAAAACCCCACGATATCTTTAGTGATAACGGTACAAACTTTGTAGGTGCTAACAATGAATTAAAAAATATATTGCAAAATCTATTCATTAAGGAAGGTAAAGAAAAAATTGAAAACTTCATAGCGTCTGAAGGTATGGTTTGGCACTTCAATCCGCCTGCTACTCCCCATTTCGGTGGTTTATGGGAGGCAGGTATTAAATCTCTCAAATCTCACCTAAAACGAGTTATAGGTAACACAATACTAATTTATGAAGAATTTGTAACACTTGTAACCCAAGTGGAAGCAGTTTTAAACTCAAGACCCTTAACGAAAATATTTGTAGCGATCCAAACGATTCTATTCTTACTCCAGCTCATTTTTTGGTTGGAACTTCCTTAACTGATTTGCCTGAACCCGACCTTACAAATACACCAATCAATCGACTAAAGATATGGTAATTGGTGTAAAAATTAACACAAACATTTTGGAAAATATGGTCAAATGACTATCTAAACCGGCTACAATCAAGAGTAAAATGGCAAAGGGGTGAGCAACCATTTAAGGAAAATGAATTAGTGCTAGTTAAAAAATAAGATTTTTCAAAAATACTTAATTGGAATCTTGCAAAAATTTTCAACGTGCACCCAGGTAAAGATAATATTATGAGTTGTGACTTTAAAAACAAATAAAGGCACCTACCAACGCCCAGTCAATAAATTAGTAAAATTGCCAATCTATGAATAACGATATATATATTATTGTATTGCATAATTGTATTTGTGTATTATATGCATTAGCATATATTTCATTTACGTATTGCATTATATTAATTATTGAAATTGTTTATCAGTATATTTTGTCAGTATTTTGTGTATTTTCATATATTAGTATGTAAGAATGTATGTAATTTTGCAATTAAACATTGCAACGGGGCCCAGAATGTTGGCGCCTTCGAACTTAATTGGCGACTTCAGGGTTGCCAGAAAAAATTTATGTAACGCGCCATTTGAATTATGAAAAAGAAAAAAAAACGCCGATCAACGGATCGAATGAACTAATGATGCTTTGGGCAGTGCGCTTTAAAGCGATATTTCTTCTAAAACCCTGTAAAAAGTGTTAATGTTGGTGTGTGTGAGTGTAGTGCTGTCAATGTTATGTTTAGTCATCAATAAACTTATTCGTATACCAAGGGCTCTTCATTTACCAGACACAACATAAAATTCGAAACTACAGTCCTCTTGCTCTCCATTGAATTCTCGATTAAACAATAGTGATAAATAAAATAATTTGCATTCATCATGTTGCATGATCATTTAGTTCCTTCCACACCTTTCGCTGGGCCACAAGGTAGATGGGATATAAACGCGTTTCAAAGTTAAAAATTTTAGAAAATAAACACTCCAACGAAGAGCGTATTTTTTCAACAAAACAAGAAATGTAAAATATATTAGCATGCTAAGAGAAAACTTTGAAGGAGAAAAAAAGTATTTGAGGAGCAGACTACTTGCCAGTTTTTATGAAACCTTTTACATCAAAGTAACTTTGGTTTGCTATTTTGTATGTTTGCTATCTAAGATTATACTTAATATTTTTTTTTCTAATTTATCATTTTCTTTCGTCTCCAGTCCCAACTAAAAATAATTTACGTGTATTTCTATGCAAAATTATACCCCGACTTACGCGTTTATGTTTCAGTCCCACCTCTCGTGGAAGTTCGGGGTTTTACTGTACATGATATTTTTACAACCGCTAGATCAGAGTTTTCCAAAGGAGCTGCTTGTGATTGCTGATGGCACTCATGGCAAATTAAACCATTCAGGACCGGCGAACGGAAAAATAAACGTTTCCCCAGGCCCGCACTTTCCGAGAGTATATGCACGCATGGGATAGGGGTGAATTTCACTGTTAAGCATAATTTCTTTTAAAAAATTCCCATAAAACCTTTAATACATTTAAATACGCTAAAATTTACAATTAACTATCATTGATAATATCTGAATACACAGTACAAAACTTTTCGCTGTATTTAAAAATATAAACAATTTTCAAATTTTAAAGAAAATGTCTTCATTTTATTAAAAAAAAGTACTTTTTATGTACATCTGATGCCCAATTAACTTATAAGCTTTCCATCTTTTTAAAATTTAGTCAAAATATAAACAAAAATCCAGAGTGCAATAAATCACGAACCTTTAAATGTCCGATTCTTTCGAAAAAGTTAAACATGTGCAGTTGTTTACATTCATAAATATCCTGGATCTAATTAAAAACACCCGAAGCCGAAAGCACATATTGAAGTGCAAAGTTTTGTGTAACCTTATTCGAAAAAAAACGGATATTAACAGCCATCTAGTGCCTTGAAAAAATTGTTTAAAAACGATCCAAACTCAAATCACACTTGTGTAATCATGGGCCTCAGAGCAGGGAAAGCGCAATCATATATATGATACCGTGGGCCCTGGAGGAAGAAACGCGTGACCACATACATGTGATTATGGTCCTAAGCGGGTTAATTTTGGGGTGTGGGGAGTCTGTCTAAGAGATTAAAGAAAGGTCTGATAAAAAATAAATGTTTGTGCCTCGTTTCCATTATTATGAAAATTAAAATAAATTAATCGTGATTTTAAACTGTTACAAATTTTTTGAGTAAAATATTACAGACACTTACATAAAATACAAGTTAAGACAAGATTCGCATAGTGGAAGTCTGGTTGATCGAGGAGGCGTCCATCTATGAGGTTTAAATAGGAACGGAATCTATTGTAACTATACATGAAAAGCGTGTCTAAAATATTACAGTATGAAGGAGTCAAGAGATGTGAAATGAAAGTAACGAACTTTTTTCGTTTTGAACCGAAATCAATGCTGTTCTCATTGTATTGTTAACGTGCATCATCTCCTCTACATATCGGGCGTTCAGTAGTAGTTTCGAACTCACAAGCCCCGGTCACGAGTTCGTGATCATAACCACCAGGCTATCGAGGCCACAAAAGAAGCTAAATACAGTAATACCCCCGAACTTACGTGACAGGCAGGACTGAGTGATCGAATTCGCTTAAGTCGAGGTATAATTTCGCCTATAAATACAGTAGAGCGTCATTTATCAGAATCAATTGGGATAGGACACCGTTCGGATACACGATTGTTCGGATAACCGAAAACCGACTGTGATCCATGCAGTATATGAAACCGGACACTATACGAATTTCGAAAATCATCCTATGCAGGAAACGTGCTGAAGAAAAGGCAAAATAGGTGCAAAATATCGCAATTTTAACTTTATTGTGGAAAATAATCAACTATTTTTAGCTGTACCATTGTACACCTTCGTTTTTTTCGCTACAAGGTCTCTGATTCTCTTGAACTGCAGTAGTTGAGTAGGATATCACTCTGGTTGTTGTTTTTACCACTCCATAGCTGTCGCTAACGCAAGAAACGCGTCAGCATTTGATGGACCCTTGCTACTTTCGTTGTTGTTGTTGTCCTCGTCTTCATGCGTTTCATTGTCGACAGGGTCGGATTCTTCTTGCACGGAAGTCACAATCTCCTCATCATTTAGCATGTTTACCAAATCACACAACTGAAATATTTCTCAAATTACCTTTACCCCGTCATTTTTGGCCTTATATGAAACAACTTTTGAGCATTGCACTGTTCGAAAACGTATCCGAACTTTGGTTCGGATATTTGACGCTTCGGAAAATAAATGTTCGGATAAACGACGTTCTACTGTACATACAAATTATTTTAATTTGGAGCAGGTGACGAAAGAAAATAATAATTTAGAAGAAAAATGTTTAGTAAATTCTTAGATAACACACATACAAAATCGTAAACCAAAGTTTTTTTTTTTATGTAGAAGGTTTCATAAAACCTAACATAGAGTCTGCCAGCTCAAAGGTTTTTTTTTTGTCAAGTAAAATTTCCTCGTAGCTTTTTTAATTTCTTGTTTCGTTGAAAGAATAGCTTTTCGTTTGAGTATGCATTTTCTAAAATTTGTAACCCTTTTTCAATTAAACGAGGTCGATCAAATTACAAACCATCATTTGGTCTTCTGATTGAACTGGGTCTACAGACCGAATTTTTTCAATGCCTTGCTCTTACTCGTGCATTTCTGAGTTCACCAATTGTCAGCACCTGATAGTGGGGATCCGGTAGTTCTTGAAAGTTATCCTTTTTCACTTCTGTATTTATTTGTCTGTCAAGATCGACAACTTCTTCAATTAAATGACCAATTTCATAAAACTCTGGCAATGATTCCACCTGAGTTACAATACTGAGGGGGAAAGAAGACCAATCGACAGATTTGAAAATCTTGTAACTCCTAAAGTCGAGATATTACAGTATACCAGTAAAAATGTATTTAATAATTAAATACAAGAATAATGTATTATCTATTATTTTTTGAAATAATACTTTAAACAAAATTATTTCATTTTTTTTATTGAAAGAACAGTATTTTTTTTAATTAAATACTAAATTGTACGGAAAGTTGTTAGGTTTATTCCAACAGCTATCCCTTTCTATCAATGAAAAATTATCACAACAATCGTAATAGACAATTTTTTGAAAAATTTAGATAGAAGTAAGTATTACCTCTTTCCTGGTCACTGATTACAACAACGGGAGAGCAAGTAACTGAATTCTTTCAGTTTAAGTGCTTAATGAGTACTTTCCTTATTAATGAAGCGGCATAAACGTCTGTGGTGGGATATAAAACGAAGTAACAATTTTTTCTCTACGATATCAAAAACATATGTTTGCAATCGATCTTCAACAGATAACAAGCTTTAACCTTTTTTTTCCCTTCAAAATCGTTAAGTACATTCTGTTTGGCAATGTGTGTTTATCAAGAATCTTTTTTAAAAAATGTTTACATACGTAAGCTAATGTAGGCGTGTTTTAAAAAGGCTTAATAACTGTTGTTGGATAATTAAATACGCAGAAATGTTAAATAAAATGAGCAAAATAATTATAAGAATTTTAAAACAGGCTGTAAGCAATTACGATTCACTGTTGTAGACATGAAAATATTTTATGAGTATTTTTTTATAGTTAAACCCGTTTCATGTGGATCATTGAAAGCTTGTGGTAACTTATTTTTGGCGTACAATGGGTTAAATTCATTACAGTCGTATAATAAACGCAATCATGTTTTCTCAAATGAACTAAAAATTGTCACTAGAATTGTACTTTTTGATGTAGTACAGAGTGCAGATATAATAATTTGATTGCTGAATAAAAATATTCAAATATTAAGTTTCTTCATGAAGTTTTTTAATTAAAAGAAATTGTATTATGCATGTAATTTTAAATCAAGTGTCTTTTGTTTACCTATGTACTTTATTATAGTTGACAAATATGTTGATTTTAAAGGAAAGTTTCTGAAAAAAGCATAAGATGGCAGGAGCGAAGTCCATGAACAAATTGACTGTATATACTAAGATTACATTTATCATTTGAATGTGATGCCACGTGAATTTATGGACTTAGTGATTCATGTACAGAAAACATACAATTATTTTTAAAAAAATTACCTAACCTCGCGAATTTTAATTATTATGTATGTTTGGTGTATGAAAAACAAATTTAATGGATTTTATTTTAACGAACAATAATTCGCTACATAAAACAGATTTATTTAAAATCTAGAATAGAGAGATAATTTTTTTTTCATTAGTTGTATTTTAACTAAATTTTTTTGAAGTTTCATATATTTCTTGCAATTTAAATTTTCCATCCTTGGAAATGGTTGTTGTTGATGCCACCTAATCGCCTAAGGGCAGATTGAGGCCCACAAAATTTATCATGGCTAAGGGCTAAGTGACGCTAATCGTTATCCATAGCATTGAGCACCATGCAGGTGATAGTGCGATTTGGGTCGTTTCCATCCCAATTTTGAAGAAGAATACCCTGGGAGCCTCCGACCTATCTGCCTCCAAACTTGGGTGGGTGTGAGTGTGTTATTTTCATCGAGAGTCAAAGTTAGGTGACATCCTTTTGTCCCGAGGTTCGTCCAAACCCCGATTTACACAAACTATGTAAATTTTAATTAAACCAGCGCATTTTTTGTCCGACTTGTGATTCAAAATAATATTTCGACTATGTAAGATGACGTTAGTGAAAAAAAATCATCGTAAAATTGAGAAAATTGTCATCACGACAGTTAATGGTGTGATGGAGGATGTCAATATTCCACATTTTTCAAAAATGTTCCTATCCTTATTTAACCCATTGCGATGGATTTTTTTTTTAATTTTTAACCTGCTTTTATAAGCTTTACTTCTATGTAATGGAATCATGGAACTCGATTTTTACCCATTTTAAAAGGTAAGATTAATCCGAAAACTTGCACACTTATCAAGGACCGATGACAGTACAATAATTTCATAATTTTGTCCCGTTGCCCTGATCAGGATCATCAGGATTAATTATTTCCAGCTTAGGTGACTAATTCCTTTTTCCATTGCCAGATTGGTGACTAACTTCAAATTTGGCGAATAAAAGATTAAGTTACAGCCCTGAAAGTGAAAACTATCGAGATTAACACAGATACAACAAACAAAAAAGTGTTTTTTTATGTGAAAAAGGTAAGGGTGCATCAGCAATTGCATACCATAATGTAAACAGTTGTGTAGTCTTTCTGAAAATGGAAATAAAAAAAAGACTCGTGCATGTGGAAAAAATTATTTATGTTCTAACTGCTAAACTCAGACATAAAAACTTTTTCCTAAATTCTCTCGACGGATCTGTGAAATGAAACATTATTCATTGCTTAATTTTACCAAAACCGCTGAGAATTGTTTCAGAGGTCACCGGATTAAATAATTTCTCACAAACTCTTCGATTCAAAAGTGTACTTTTATGTCTAATGCTGATGCAAGTTTTAGAGAGAATATTGAGCTTTTTTTAATGAAAAATATCATTTACTCCTTCTTCCGCTTGAAGTATTTCAAACTTAGCTCTTCCAGATTTCCTTCAGTTGGCTGATTCTAAATTTTGCAAAACCAGGCCAAACACTCATAGAAGGCCAATGGGCATTCCAGATACTAAAAATGATGCATTTAAGATTAATTAATCAATGAATAAAAAATAATAGTTTAAAAAACTAAAAATACATGCTGTAATGACTTTAATCAGCTTATCCAAACAATTTATTACAAGGTAAATGAACTTGAATATTTTTACACTAGTTTCGAGATTGGGATCACAGTCTTTTTTACAGTAAAGTTCGGCTCGTCTCAAATATCCACTTTATCTTGAGAATCACGTGAAGTCGATACCTTTTTATTGGTAGTAGGGGCCAAAATCCTGCGGCTTCGCTGTTCGTTTCTAAACGTAGATGCAGACGTAGTGGGTTTCTCGCTGTATATCGCCTGAGATGTCTCTGAACGGTTCTCTCGGTCCAACGCAAAATCTCAAGCCGTGCCTTTTAAAGCCTAGGTTGCCCCTCGTTCTTCTTTTCGGCTTTCCTTTATCCCTTGTTCGTCGGCTCCTCAAAGTGTGGGAACCATCCGACGTATAATGTTGGCACCTTCCCCAGACACGCCGTCACCTGGGACGCTTGATAAACGGAAATTCCACACAGGCCGGGGTATCTGTCCACTCCTGGATTCTAAGCAATGGTCGTGGGAACCGGGGTCCGAATTCTTGACCACCCATTTAGGCCATTTTTTCCCAGCAATTAGGGAAAGGAAAGCGGGCACATCACAATGCTTTTATTGTTAAATAGAACTAAAAAAGGAAAAATACATTATAAATTTAAAAAACTAAAAAACACATCTTTATGGTTAATCGAACAAAAAAGAAAAATAAATTCTTAATATAAGAATAAAAGGATTAATGCGAGCTTCTCAAGCTTTCAATATTTGCGACAAAATTTTCAATCATAATTTTGTTCGTGTCTTCCTCCCACCCCCAACCATGCAAAAACAATGTATTGAATGCAATAATAATTCACTTCGACGCTAAAACTACAATACGACCCTAATTATAAACAATACAAATTATCAAAAAAAATATTAAAATTTATATATGATACTTTTAAGTAATAAATATTTTAAGTAAGCTACTTTTAATGAATTTTTTTTTAAAATAATCTTTTTATTTTTGAACTTTTGATATGTTAGAGCCGGCACATAAGGTTTTGACGACCTCCTAGTGGGGAGCGCTCCACAATTTCAGAATCACTGGATTTACGAGAAAATTAAGGTCATTGTGATAAAAGCGTAAGGTGCTTTGCACTACATATTTATATTAACTCAGCATTTTGGATTGGAGGTAGTAAAAAATTATAAAATAAAGTACGTAAAATAAAGTTTCAGAGCCACCGAGCATGCGCGGCGTGCGCAGCACCCTCTGAACTGATGCTGAAAGCGCATATATAGAGGGCTGTAGCGGAACGTTGAAAATAGTTAATGATTATTTGTTAGTGACGAACGTTTAGTGAGACCTAGGTATGTCTCAACGACAAAATAAGGATTTTGAAAGGGGGAGGATTATCAGCCTTCGAGAAGGAGGATTTTCCTATCACGAAATAGGAGCTCGTGTGGAGCGGAAGAATTTCACAGTGGTGCAAGTTTGGAAGCAGTGGACCGACGAGCACTGAACAACTCAAAAAATGGCAGTGGACAAGGGAAAGTGATGCCAGAGCACGACGATCGACAACTGCTCCGCATGGCGGTGAATAACTGTACAGCTTCCTCCAGGCAGTTGGCAGCACGTTGGTCTAATGCTACAGGTGTACTAATGTCGGCTTCGTCAATTCGTCACCGTCTGCTGCACCGTGGATTGCGTTACAGGGTGCCTTTATACAGGATCCCCCTCACGGCAAACCATCGATGGCTGCAATAGGCTCATGAGAACAGAGCCTGGCAAGCTGATTGGCACCAAGTTGTCTTTTAAGATGAATCACACTTCAATGTGTGGGACCATGAGGGCCACATTCGTGTTAGACACTTTGCCTGTGAACGCTGCCTTCCAGAGTGCGTTATCAAACGGCATAGTAGCCTAATACCTAGAGTTATGGTTCGGGATGTGATTTCGTATCACGGACGATCCAATTTGCTACGAATTGGGGGTAATCTCAATAGCAACAGGTACGTCCATGAAGTGCTACAGCCCGAAGTCCTTCCATTCCTTGAAGGCATCCCTGGAATTTTTCAGCAGGATAAGGCACGCCCACATGTTTCAAAGACTGTTCAAGACTTCTGTTCATTCAAAAGACGAACTTTTGCTGAGCATATAAGCAATATTGAATTCTCTTCCACAAGCAGACATTCAAAATCTGTTTGACTCCATGCCCCGTCGTATAGCAGCACTTATTGCAGCGCGTGGTGGCTACACCAAATACTGATTTTGGACACTTAATATTGTTTTTTTGCTTTGAAAATTTCGTTATTTATTTGTTCTAATACAAGTCGTTTGTGCATTACATTTCATTTAATTCTAATAATTCCTTCATGGTGTTGTATTTTTTACAAACAGCAGTATATAAAAAAAGAATTATTGTTTACTTTTTAGTTGAATTAACCATAAAAGTATGTGTTTTTAGTTTTCTTAAACTATAATTTATTACCAAAACAGATAAGACTTAACTTTTCACTTTGTACTCTCTTTTCGTTAAGTTTCGGAGCACTCTGTGTTAAGGAAAAATATTTAAAAAGTTTAAAACTATTATTTTGAACCATGTTCAAAAATGGTGAAGCAAACACACCTTACAATAAATAATATTTCAGTCTCCATACTACCCGTCGCACTCCGGTGAAGTTTCAGATTAAATTGAAGTGAACGGAGCATTAAAATACATTAAATCGATCTAAATAGCTTGAAAATCGGATTAATTTTATCTTACTCCATGACGAGAAAAACACTTTTAATATGATAAAGTTGGATGAGAAAGAACATTGAAAAAACAATCCTGAATGGATGCTTCGTTAAGATATTAAATCAAATAGAAAGCTAGAATTAAGAATAAGCCACATATATCCTTTATTTAAATAATTATTAGAATCCAAATTGTATTCTCAGCTTTCCTTTCGAAAATAATCTTCTTAGGAACAATTAGTAAGGATTTGAAAAAAAATAAGTTGATATAAATGATTAGAAAAAAGTATTATTCGGCTCACATCAATATGAGATATTAAATCCGTCATCGAAATGAAATAAAATCCGCTTAATATCTGATCATTAAAAAAGTAAACGCGTAATTTTTTTGATGGACTTTTTTTCTGTAATTTAAATATCACTTCACTTTTTTTGCCAAAATTATGATTTTTTAATATTGCGTACATTTATATTTATGTACATTAAAAATAACTGGAATATCACATTCAATAGTTATTCAAAAGTAATTTCATAAAATTGAATTTAAAACCTGTTTAAGATTAGAAGTGACATTAAATTTTGTG